>PVIU01005538.1:0-110817 GCA_004026605.1 Ondatra zibethicus | reverse complement strand
CAGCACTCCCAAGAGCGGGTGATATGTCATGGCTTCTACTTCACAGCTCCCAGAATGAAGACTCTTCCTTCCATTTCGATGGAAGTGGGTACGCGGTCGTGGAGAAGACCCTGAGGACCACTGTGACACAGATACTCGTTCTCTTCAGCACCTTCGCCCCCAACGGACTTCTTTTCTACCTGGCTTCCAATGGCACCGTGAGTATTTCCGGAGCACCTGGCCCTCTGTGTCTGTAGAGTTCCAGTGCCTTGAGATGACCTGTTTCCTGTGTGACTTTTCCCGGGGAGAGCTGGACAAATGTATGTTCAGTCCAGACCAGAGGAATGCCTCCGCCACACCTCGCTAGGAGAACTGATGTCCTTATGGGGGTTACATAGAGGAGTGTGAATGAGGACTTAATCACAGGAGAGTCCCCAGGGCAGCTGCAGGACTGCCACGGCTCACCCCAGTGTGCGTGATGAGCTCCCAAACACTGCATGCACGCGAACTCTGGCTGTCAGTTCTGCTTTTCTTAAGTATTCCGCCACCTCCTGAATCCACGGGGAGCTTAGGGGTCACTACAGGAGGAGGAAAGCACAGAAGTGGGGAGTGATTGGCTGCACGCTCAGGTGAGGGACTCCACATTCTCTGAGGGAACATCAGCAGCCCGAGCTTGTCGAGGTCTCGTTTGGGTAGTCCTAACCACTGTGAGGAACACGGTGACAGCATGTTACAGCTTCAGGACAGAGTTCCACAGCGGTATCTCATTAAGACTTGGTAACATGATATATGAAATTTATCTTAGCCAGTTTCCACATACTACTGTAATCTACACATATATGCTATATAGGTTCCCACTTAAAATCACTATCAGTTAACACAAATCCAGGAAGAACTGTGCAGAACACAGGAAAGCACTGGGCAAAAGTGTGCCTCCTCTCGGTACGGTCGCAGTGGAACATTTGCTGTTAAGTTCTAGTTCGAATCGTGTCCTGTTCCTTGTGTGGCCCACTGTGGCCTTGGTTTTAATTATTTTTATTATTATTTTCTGTGTATGAGTAGTTTCTCTGCCTGTATGTCTGTGCACCATATGTATGAGGTCAGATGAGGGCATTGGATCCCCGGGGACTGGAGTTACAGATGGTTGTGAGCATTGTGAGCAACCAGGTGGGTGTTGGGAATCAAACACGGGTCCTCTGCAAGAGCAACCAGTGTCCTTAACTGCTGAGCCATCTCTCCATCCACTACAGTATCCTCATTTGAATCTCATCTCCAGGAATTCTCCCCTTTTGGTCTTGTGTGCTGGTCATTTTCAGAAACAACCCACTTGTCAATTTAAATAAAAGGCACAGGCTGGAAAGATGGCTCAGCCGTTAAGAGCTCTGCCTGCTGTTTCAGAGGTCCTGAGTTCAATTCCCAGCAACCACATGGTGGCTCACAACCATCTGTAGTAACAACTGGTGCCCTCTTCTGCCCTGTAGAACATTGTATACATAATGAATAAATAAATAAATATTTTAAAAAATATTAAATAAAAAGCACAGAAAAGCCCAGTGTACCTACTAAAATATGGATTTGGGTTAACAAAGGATAGCAGTTTATTTAATTCTCAATAATATTCTACAAAACCACTGGGGGTATTTTTACTTTCATGTAACAGACTAGCTATGGGCCCAGGCTCAGTTTTCCCAGTTTGACTCTTAAGAGGTTACTTCTACCCCTAACTTGGATGGAGAAAGTCTAGAGGTAAAGACGTATCTGCAAAGAAATATCCTTTCCTTCACAGAAGGACTTTCTGTCCATCGAGCTGGTCCGTGGCAGGGTTAAAGTGATGGTGGATTTGGGGTCAGGACCCCTCACTCTTATGACAGACAGACGCTATAACAACGGAACCTGGTACAAAATCGCCTTCCAGCGAAATCGGAAGCAAGGTGGGTGCACGTCTATGGTGTTGGCTGCCCCTCTGAGAACAAACAGCGCTCTGAAATCAGCGGACGTTATACTCTGTTAGCTTCCCAGCTGTATCTTAGTAATATTAGAGTATCCCACCCTCACCATTCAACACTTGGCCGCAACTACATTCTCAAGTGATATTCTGATTGAAAGCTGCTTTTTATCTGTGAAGCAAGAAGCAATGGAGTTTGCTTTTTGTTGGAAGAACAATATTCCATTTGTCTGTGGTTTCAGTATTTCTCGTTAAATGCCAAATTGGAAACAATCAAATCCTGTTTCCTTTCACACACCTACTGTTACCATTCAGCTGTGTATATTCTGCATCTGCCTACTTTTGCTTTTTAATGGTGAAGAATAGCCCTGGTCAAATTTGCAGAATTTAAAAGAACATGTGTTGTTTTTAATCTAAGTTGTTGGAAGTCAGATATTGGGGTGAAAACCTGACAGATCACAGAAGTGGAGGAGGAGCAACCAGCTGACCTTCTCCTTTGTCCTGGAGACCCAGCGAGCTTGTCTCTCTCCACATATCCCAGACCGAAAAGACCACGAATCTCTAAGTCCCTCCCTACTCCTTCCAGTGACTCTCTATCTGTGTCCCTAGGTCCTCCGAACTCTCTATGGCTAATTTTTGTCAACTGGTCTCTGGCTTTGCTCTCTGATCCAAGCTTAATTTTATTAATACAGTTCTGGAGTTTCTGTGCATCAAATGTCTGGAACAAATTTGTTAATAAGTAGACTGTGTTAACAGGAGCTTACATTCACATCAACCATTCCTTTCCGCTTCCCACCAGGACTGCTGGCTGTCTTCCACGCCTATGACACAAGCGACAAGGAGACCAAGCAAGGAGAAACCCCAGGAGCCTCTTCTGACCTCAATCGGCTGGAGAAAGACCTGATTTACGTGGGTGGATTACCTCACTCTACAGCTGTGAGGTACGATGTGAAACTGGGGGTCGCCCCTCTGTGGGGTTGTCACGTGGAATTTTCAGGCCTCTTTTACCCAGCATGTGAATGGCTCTTCTGTCCTTGCCTCCAGGAAAGGGGTCAGCAGCAGAAGCTATGTGGGCTGTATCAAGAACCTGGAAATATCCAGGTCCACCTTTGATTTGCTGAGGAACTCCTATGGAGTGAGGAAAGGCTGTGCATTGGAGGTGGGAAGCAAGCATTGCCGTGGGGGTCTGGATGGCTTTCTGTAAATGCCCAGTGGTTTATCTATATAATAAAGCTGAAAGCTCTCAACCAGCAAGTGGGTGGGATGCAAGGGAGTTAGGCAGACCTGAAACAGCAGGCCAACCTCGCTGCTCCCCTTTGTCACCAGCCCATCCAGAGTGTGAGCTTCCTGAGAGGTGGCTACGTGGAGGTGCCACCCAAATCCCTGTCACCAGAATCATCCCTGCTAGCCACATTCACCACCAAGAACAGCAGTGGCATCATCCTGGCTGCACTGGGCAAGGATGTGGAGAAGGCTGGTTGGTCTCAGGCACATGTGGTGAGTAGCTGTGACCCACAGAAAGAGATGCCTTCCAGAAACATGCGTGGGAAATTTCCCACTCAAGTTCACTGCAGCTATTTCTGAATGGTTATACATGAGTGCTTTTTAATTTAATTGAGTATAAGTTATTACTGCCGAATGTTCTGCTCGTGAAGCCATGATTTCCAGAGTTTCGTGATCAGTGTCCCACTTCTAGGTGTGGGTGAAAGGCTGCTGCCCTCTGAGTAGAGCAACTCCTGACGCAGGGTCCTGGTTTCCCCGTGGGCGGTGCTTGCAGCAGAAAGCTCCTTCTCTTACGTCCTTTGGGGGATTTGTTGTTGTTGTTATAAATGTGAAGGGAGGAGACAGATGTGACCTGTGATGGACATCGTGGTCCAGCAGCAGCAGCAGGAAGCAGAGACGAAGACATTTTTCCAGAGTTAGACTTCCTACAAGAGGGTGACCTGTAATCACATAACTGAAAGAAATGTTGGGGAACACTCGGGTGTGGCTTGGTGAAGGAGAGCCTGCGCACGGGAGTTTATGGAAAGGTGTGCACTGCTGCTCCAGATGTGGCTCTGTAACTCATCCTGCATCCTGCACGGCGGTACTGCTTCCTAAACTTTGTGGGACAAAACTAGGTTCAGAGAGCCTGATTAGGCTGCCCAAGGTCACATGACTGTTGTGTGTCAGAACCAAGGTCGGAATACCAGTCTATGGACCCTTAACCAAAGTGCCTGGGACTGGAATTGGTTTTAGGAGCTTCGCTGAGCTATTTTTAAGTTGAGGTGAAATTCATATAACATTAACCACTTCAATAGTTCATTCAGTAGCACTTTGTGCATTTAGTGTCATGACATCACCTCCTTCATCCAGTTGCAAATTAGCAGCCTATGTCCCCCAAGGAGCAGCTCTCTACCCTCCCCTCCCCACTCCTGGCCGCCATCAGCCTGTTCTGTATCTATGGATGGCTTACATATTAGATAGTGTGTGCATCAGACACAATATTGTCTTCTACAGTTGTGACTTAGCAGGTTTTCAGGTTCCATAAACATTCGACTACACGTTTGACTTGCCCTATGCCTTCCTATTTCCCTGTATGTACATCCCAGAGGTCATCATTAGTTCACTGATGGCCCTGGTTCTTTCCACTCTGGGGCACTCAGGAACAATTCTGCTATGGTTTAGGCCCTTGCCTTCCTTCCTTCTGGGCCTAGACCTTCGAGTGGGTTTTCTGGTATTTTACCTTCTGGGGAACTGTTGAACGCCTTCCCTCTACCAGTCATGAGAGGGTTGCACACAAGTCCAAGTTTTCTTCCTAAGCCAGTGGAAAGGGTGGATGCAACTACTGTTGGCAAGGGCATCGGGGAATACATTTCAGTTCTGGGGCTGACTTTAGAAACTATTCTGCTTTTTGTCAATGAGGCAAGGGAGCTTTAAGAACTTTAAATGTCTTCAGACCCTTCTAACTCTTAATGCTAGAAGCAGTCCACAGGCAAAGGAAAAATCAAATTATGTGTATGGTAATAGAAAATTTGAAGTTCCTTTGAGTTTTCTTGGTGAAAAAAATAGTCTATCTGGTGGTGTGTCGTGTAGCAGTAAATAGCGTGTATGGGGCCTTGCAGGAATAGGAATATGTGAGGGAATCATATATCCCCTCATGTCATCATGACATCCCATCATGTCAGCATGATGCAGAGGATAAACCACAGGGACACAGATGAGACAGCAGACACCAAATCCAGCACGTGTGACAGCTGGTGACACGTGCCCTTGCTGGCATTGCGTTAACACGCCTACGTTATCTGTGGAGGGTGGAAGCGCCGCAAATCCCTCAGTATTGTATTTTGTTTTGAAAAATGTATCCTCCACAGCCCTTCTTCTCCATCATGCTGATGGAAGGCCGCATTGAAGTGCATGTCAACTCCGGGGATGGGACCAGTCTGAGGAAGGCCCTGCTGCATGCCCCCACTGGCTCCTACGGTGACGGACAAGAACATTCCATCTCCTTGGTTAGGAATCGGAGGTATCTTAGCTCTCAGGTCTTTGTGTCAGGATGCTGAGATGAGCTTGAGGAAGCGCCTGCGCCTCCGTAGGAACCTTGCCGAATTCTCGGTGTGATTAGATGGCGGGAATGGGTCCCACGATGTCATTAGCAGCCATAGTTCTTAGTGTTTCAAAACAATTCTAGGAATTTGCTGGAATTCTACGATAAGGTCAGCTTTCTTCTACTTTGGAGTAATGCTTTTGAAATTGTCCTAATTGAGATCCCTTTAACTTAATTTAATTTTCCTTTCCTTAAGCCCAATATGAACTGTTTACAAAGTGGATGAATGTGCTGGTGACTAGTAGGTTGGTTTTGGTGGGAAGTACCATGCCTGCAGCTACAGCTATCACATCAGCGTTCCATGTGTTTCCCTCTCCAACTGAGACCTGGGCTTGAGTCGCACTGGGTATTTTCACAGTAGGAAAAGAGGTGTTTGAACACACACGTTTGCTCTAATAATCAATCGACTTCAGTCATGTATCCATTGATTTCACTCTTCTGTGTTGTATGTTGAGCTGCAGGTTTCACTTGTGGGGTTCACATATAATGCCATGCCAAAATTTCTCTCTAGGAAAATCTATTAGCCCTAAAGAACTTGCTAGACTTGCATATGAAAATGGAGCTATTCACTGTGCTTGAAAAGTTTGTTTTCTCGTTTCATCTGGCAGAGTCATCACCATACAAATGGATGAAAGCAGTCCTGTAGAAATGAAGTTGGGTCCATTAGCAGAAGGAAGGACAATCGACATAGCCAGCTTGTACGTAGGGGGGCTTCCGATGGACAAGGGGACTCCGATGCTCAGGATGAGGACTTCTTTCCATGGCTGTATCAAAAACTTGATCTTTGACTCTGAGTAAGTGTGATTGGTTCTCGTCATGCACTTGTACTTTCTCAACTGCCTTCTGAGTTTGCTGCTTGAGATGTCCTGAGGTCTGCAAGTTCTTCTGTAACAAGTGAATCTTCTTGGTTTATCATGATAGTCTCTTCCAGTGAAAGGGTTAATGTGGTAGACTGATCTGGCCATCATATTTTATTAAGAAAATAACCACCATTAACCCTGTGTGCATGGGTAGTATGGAACACTGCTCTGAACCTACCACTGAGCTATATCCCTTCCCCAAGTGTACTTCTGCAAGAACCCAAGTGGAATACTAATAGCTACATTTTATTAATGGCTTTCCCTAAAACAGGTGCTATATTATTAAATATTGCTAGTCTCCGTTCTCTGTGAAGGAGAGAATTGTCATCTGTACAAGTGGCTGTTCGTCTCTCCTCTCCCAAGTTCTAGCTAAATTGAGATGATGGGAAAAGCTGCGGCTGAACCTCCAGGCCAGGATCTGCTTATCGGCGTTCACAAGGGCTCTGCAGCAGAAGACACTGAGCCCACCCTTACTAGGCTGCTGGCCTGTAGGTGACCTTGAGCAAGGGACACAGCCACGATGTCCTCCTCTGAGAAACAGCCTCCCAGGAATCCCTGAACACAGAAAGAATAAGGCCTGTAGCACGGACTCCAATAGCAGGGCCTTATTCAGCTATCTGTAGTTGTATACGCATCAGCAGTTGCTCATCCATCCCTTCACTGCTGAGGAAACTTCATGCTCCTGAAAGCCACAATACTCTGGACTCCATAGGCAGACAGGTGGAGTCCTCCTTTGTGAGGTGGCAGTGAGATCCAGGCTGGCGCAGGACCCCCAGCTAGAGCTTCTAAGTAGAGGGACTTGTGGCAAGCACAGTTCAGAACAAGAAATCAGTGTTAGATGGAAGCTGCTGTGCAGTGAGGTGGGAGCCAGACACTTGTGTGTGAGAGCCCAGCCTGTAGGAGGCTTGAGTGCACTCTGAATTCAGGATGTCCAAGTCACCAGCCTGCAACCCAACAGAAAAATGTGACTTGGCCACCGTGAAGGATGGCCAGTTTGGTTACTCTAAGAGAAGTGGATCAGTGGTTTAAAATGGGGTTAAGTACCCAGTTCTCAAATAGTTGGGCTCCCAGACTGGTTCATGGTGTTTTCATTTAGTTGCTCTCTTGTTTGTCTGTAGGCTTTTGGATTTCACCCATGCGGTTGGCTCTGAATTAGTAGAGCTGGACACTTGCTTGCTGGCAGAAGAGCCCTTGCAAGACCTTCATGAAGAACACGGGGAACTCCCTCCAGAGCCCCCAACGCTACAACAGCCTGTAAGCACGACCTCCTTCAGTGGCATCAGGACAGTTCGAGAGAGGCACAGGGATAGAGAGAAAGTGGGGGGCTGGAGAGATTGCTCAGTGGTTAAGAGCGCTGCCTGCTCTTCCAGAGATCCTGAGTTCAATTCCCAACAACCACATGGTGGCTCATAACCATCTACAGTGAGATCTGATGCCCTCTTCTGGCCTTCCAGCATATATGCAGGCAGAATACTGTATACATAATAAATAAATAAACCTTTTTAAAAAAGAGAGAGAGAGAGAAAGTGGGACTGAGTCCCAAGGAGGCCATGAAGCTGGGAGGAGGGTGAAGTGTCCCCGCCATGCCTTATTCCTGCCCTCCAGTTCTCCAGCTGTGCCCCCAGTGGCAGAATACCCAAGAGCCCTTTGTCTATGGAGACTGGGAAGTAGTTTTCTGGATCTTGCATCCTGTGATAAACAGCCAGCAGGGATTAGGTAACAGTGCTTGTCTGAGGGTGTCTCGGGTTCAGCCCTGATGCTCAGCACCTCAAGTGGCTAGCACACCACAAGAGGTTCGCTAGAGTTTCTCTAATCCTCCTCAGTGTTTTAGGATTAGTGGGGGGAAACATGGAAATATGCACTTTCTGTGAGCCACCGTGCTCTCTTCAGTGTTTGAGTTCAGAGTCTGATTCATTAAGAAAACTCTAGTCGTGACTCTTCGTTTTCTCCTCTTCTGATTTCTATCTCCTGGTGCCCTTTAATAATTTAGAAGATGGTATACTTAGAAGATGTTCTCTCAAAACAGCATCGGCTATGCAGAGCCAAGGAGTTCAGGACAGTTTTTCTAGTTGTATGTGTCTACTTTAAGTCACAAAACTAAGTCTGGGACTCACTTGACTCGGGATCCTGGATGAGACACTGTGGGGGCAGCCAGCCCTGTCAAGGCCCTGCCTTGTGCTCTCAGCTTCTGGCTAGGGTCTGGGGCCCTTCCAATCCAGCTCTTCTCTCCTCACCCTACACCTGGTATGCTATTTTAAGGCCCCATGACACCGGAGGGCGCCGTCTTCTCCCAGTGGTGTCCCAGCTGTGGCTCCCTTTGGGCCACTACCATCCTTGGGCTGGCCCCATAGTCCCTTATGCCCAAGGAAGGTCCACAGAGGAGCTCCCTTATCTGTTTGAAGGAAAGTGAACTTTGGTGACGGTAAAAGATGGAAGGAAGCTCAGACTGCTCTCTGGGGAGAGAGGACGTGAAGGCGCATGGTTTAAAAGAGAGCTCAGGATAAGTCAGAAGTCAGACCACAGTGGCAGCTGCTGCTGTTCTGACACAGCGGCTTCTGTGGCATTTTCGTTGTGGAAGGACACAGCTGTGTCCGTGGGTCCTGCTACAGCGGCTGAGGGTCCTCATCCGCCTCTTACAGGAACTGTGTGCAGTGGACCCGGCTCCAGGGTTTGTTCCAGGCGCTCACCAATTTGGCCTCTCACAAAACAGCCACTTAGTGTTGCCCTTTAATCAGTCCGATGTCCGAAAGAGGTAAGCTTCTTCCCGAGGCCCCTCTGAGGTTTTCGTTGCTAGACGATGAGGCAAGTGTGGCATTGACTTCTGAAACATGCTCCTACAAGACAGGTTCAGTGCCCACAGGGACCCAGGCAAGGATCCCATCTGTCACCTCTCATCAGGCTCCCTTGGGTCACATCCTCTGTATTGTCGTAAAACAAAACGAAAGCTTTCCTACAGGCCTGTGGGGGGAGTCTTGCCCATTTTTGACATTCAGAGCTTAACTGAATTGTAATCTTTCCAGAGTTGGGCCCACTCTAACAGCTTAGGACAGCCACCAGTGGGCCTTCCTTTCAGGCTCAAGGGACTCCTCATTTACTGCCATAGAACTGTTCCCACCAGACAGTGGCCCTCTGTGCCATGAGTGGGCGCACAAGTGAATGAACACTTCTCTCTTGAGAAGCTAAATACCCACGCTGAAGCGGCAGTGGGTAATCTCTTGGAGGTAACTTTGGATACAGGAAGCTGACCTTCCTGTTCTCTCTCAGGCTCCAGGTTCAGCTGAACATCCGGACATTTGCCTCCAGTGGCCTTATTTACTACATGGCACATCAGAACCAAATGGACTACGCCATACTCCAGCTCCACGAGGGTCGCCTCCACTTCATGTTTGACCTTGGCAAGGGCCGGACCAAGGTCTCTCATCCTACACTGCTCAGTGACGGCAAGTGGCACACAGTAAGTTCTTGGGAGGCCCTGTCCCCTGTCCCAAATTTTCTCCCTCCATCTCTGGTACTCATTCCATTTTCTTGAAGGGAAGCTATGCATGTTGATCCCATGTTGGTTTTATGTTTGAAATCCCCCCCCAAATTATGTAAGCGTCTTGTCAGTAGGGCCCTTTTTTGCTTCTTGAATCCCTCCAGGCACTGTTCTGAATACCCACTAAGCAGTCAACAGCTGGTTATGGAATGAATTGAAGGTCTCAAAAATGTTTTTGACTTGACAGGAAACCAGTAAAGCCCACCTGTGGCCCTAAAGGACCGAGCCGCTCACTGTGGTGTCTGCTGGTAACCAGGATTCTGGAGCTCGGCTGTAGTCTTCCCATTTCCCATGAGCTTCAGCCATATCCTCAGCTCTGGCTGCGCCACAGATCCTGGGCTCTTAAAGATCTAAGAAACACGTGTCGTGAGCACACACTGTTAAAGTTTTCTCAAGTAATTTACAAGTTCTGGATGTTTTCATCTCGTGCAGGTCAAGACGGAGTACATTAAGAGAAAGGGCTTCATGACTGTTGATGGCCAAGAGTCCCCGACTGTGACTGTGGTGGGCAATGCAACCACACTGGATGTGGAAGGGAAGCTGTACCTTGGGGGCCTTCCTGTCCACTACCGGGCCAGGAACACTGGGAACGTAAGCAGCGGCCATCTTGCTGGGGTTGTGTTTTCGTACAAGGCCATCATTCTCCGATGCTTTTGTTTAAGTTATTCTGCCTGAACCTGGGGCTCACCAGAAGGTGCAGACCTTTCAGTGCATGTGCACAGGTCATGTGCTGGGGCTAACCTTTGACCCGTCCTTCCAGCCTTTCCTGCCTCCCGGATAATGAACTTTTCCTTTTCTGAAGACATGCAGCCCCGAAGCAACTCGGGAAAAGTCCAGGCGATTTGTATGGTATTTTAGTGAGAGAAGCAGTCTGGATTCCAGGAGTATTTTAGGAAAAAGAGAGAACACACTTCCACTACATTATCACCAAAGTACTGGAGTGAGGGAAGAAAGCGAAACATTCATGTGAGGGATTGCCACAATTAAGCTTTAAAAACCAAGGTGGTGTAATGTGTGTTATTGAGACAGTTTCAGTGAAGTACAGGAGAAAGATGCCCTGTGTCATCATCGCCATCTCCTCTCCTGTCTCTCTTGGTTTAGACGACCCACAGCATCCCTGCCTGCATTGGGGAAGTGGCAGTAAACAGCAAACAGCTGGATAAAGACAGCCCCACGTCTGCCTTTGCAGTGGACAGGTGCTATGCTTTGGCCCAGGAAGGAACTTTCTTTGAAGGAAGTGGATATGCAGCTCTTGGTATGTGCTCTTAGCAGTCTGGAAGGAGCACCCTGGGTTTAGTGTGTACTCTACTCTGACGTCTGGAAGGAGCACCCTGGGTTTATTGTGTAATGACGTCTAGAAGGAGCACCCTGGGTTTAGTGTGTACTCTAAGCTGATGTCTGGAAGGAGCACCCTGGGTTTAGTGTATACTCTAAGCTGACGTCTGGAAGGAGCACACTGAGTTTAGTGTGTACTCTAAGCTGATGTCTAGAAGGAGCTCCCTGGGATTAGTGTGTCTAAGCTGACGTCTAGAAGGAGCACCCTGGGTTTAGTGTGTACTCTAAGCTGACGTTTAGAAGGAGCGCCCTGGGTTTAGTGTGTAATGACGTCTAGAAGGAGCACCCTGGGTTTAGTGTGTAATGACGTCTAGAAGGAGCGCCCTGGGTTTAGTGTGTACTCTGAGCTGATGGATCCAGGAAACACTGATAGGCTGGGATTCAGCTGGAAAGACTGCCTAAGATTGTGTTTCTTTCATTCAGTGCTCTGGTCTGTTTCTAGTGTTTTGCCTGTTTGTGCAGAAGCCTGCACAAGTCTTGTACTCTGCGGGAGGCCTAACGAGGCCTTCTCCCTGCAGAATTGGACAATCACGAACTCCTGGCTTCATCTGCACATTCCCCAGGTTTATGTAGGGCATATTCCCTGTCCAAATTAATAAAGACCTTTGAATTAAAAAGCAGCTGTGTCAGCTGGGTGGTGGTGCACACCTTTAACCCCAGCACTCAGGAGGCAGAGGCAGAACTCTGAGTTCGAGGCCAGCCTGGTCTACAGAGTTAGTTCCAGGATAGCCATGTCTACGCATAGAGAAGCCATATCTTGAGGAACAAACAAACAAACAAAAGCAGGCATGTGCATCTGTAATTCCAACATATGCAAGTAGGATATTTATTCTGTCTAGGCTATGATAGCATCACCCTTCCCTTTTCATTCAGCCCCAGGCATGGTGACAAATGCCTTCTATTGCCAACCCCAGGCATGGTGACAAATGCCTTCTATTGACAATATCCAACTCTTTTTGTCACTTGAGTTAAAGAATAAAATTATTCAATCCTCACTTTGAAAACACCTACTGTAGAGGCTGATACAACCAGTAAATGATGCTATCCAAGGTACATAAAAATTAAGAAGCTAAAAACTAAGGGGGATAAATCTACAACACACGGAAAGATCACCAGACTGAATGTATCCAGGGCCCAAGGGACCAGATGTCCCCAGGGCTGCAGATGAAGGAAGTCCCTGCCAGTGCTTGCTCTGGTTTGTGACTGAACACTCTCTTCAAGTGTTCCTATTGGTTGTGTACATCCGTGATCTCAGCACTCAGGAGGCAGAGTCAGGACGATTGCATATGTGGTACCAGCCTGACTACATAGCAAGACTCCATCTTAAAACAAACAGAAGCAGGGGAAAAAAAGCAATGCTTCTTCTTACTGGGGAATGAAAGAGCTGAGGCCCAGAGGATAGGGTGGGAGTGTAGCAAGATCTTGAGCTTGGCCAATACCGTGGATACTTAGCCAGCCAAAGGCAGCCCGGAAAGTCCATCTTATGGGTTCTCTCAGTGACAGTGTGTCCTGTGTTTTTCAGTCAAGGAAGGCTACAGAGTGCGATTAGATTTAAACATCACCCTGGAGTTCCGTACCTCCTCTAAGAATGGCGTCCTCCTGGGGATCAGCAGTGCCAAAGTGGATGCCATTGGCCTGGAGATTATAGACGGCAAGGTAGGTGCCCTTCCTCCATGCCCTGCCCACCCTACTAGAGGCAGAGCAGGAGAGAAATGGTAGAAATGCTTAGAACCAAGTTTCTCATTATCCACTTCATGGAAACGAAAGAAATTTTCATTACTGGTTTAAAGTCACATAGTCCTAAAAAGCTATTCTCAGAGTAACTTCTTTTCACGTATTTAAGATTGCTGTGAACCTCAGCATTGCTGCCCAGACCTTACCAGGAGTCACATGACCACATGTGGCCCGTCTCTTCTAAAGATCTTTAAAGTAGCCACTTACAAACATGCAGTCACATAGAACTGCCATGAAATGAAGACACGTTGCCCGTGCACGCAGCCCCAGGCTTCCCGTGCTGATATCAGGTACAGACCACAGTGAATCCTCACAGGGGACACCCTCACAACCCACAGATCTTCTTAGGATGGACCATGTGTGCCCCTGCCTGTGTGCATAGCTTGTGAAATGCAAATGGCACCATTGTCACCGTCAAGATCCACAGCAACCGTGACAGTACCTCTAGACTCCTCCTCCCATGGCACAGCCCTCAAACCTTGCCCCCTCACCCTTGGCACTCATTACTCTGTCTCCTTCTCTCGACTGTTACTTTACAAATGTTGCATACTAAGTCCATGCAGTAAAGCCCTGGTTTCCTGAAGGCTCAGCCAGGTTGTGCATAGTAACAGTTATCTCTTATTACAGAGTATTACTTCATGGGTTGAGTATATTGTACTTTGATTTCTTTTATGAAAATGTAATTTTTTCCTATAACCTTGGTGCTCTTGCATCTCAGCTTCTCATGAATGCAAACTTCCACAGCGCATTCGTCTCTTTCCTTCTCTCATTGCCTCCTCCATAGCTGTTCCTGGTATTCATTCTCCCTTTCCTTCCCTTTGGGGACACATGAGCAGGTGGAGGGGAGTTGGGGTCCCCTCTCTTTCTGTGGGGTGTCAGTTGGGAACCCTGCAGTTGGTCCTCAGGGGCCACTAGACTTTTGGCTGTTGGCACAAATGGCCTGGGGTCTCAGTGTTGCCACTGGGTGGTGACACCTCCTAGACTGTGTACACTGCAACCCTTGGGGACTGGACTCCCCAAGTGTCTTCGCCAGTGCTGATTCTTCAGCTGCAGCTACCATCCATCTCACTGCCTGGCACATGAGAGAAATGGTCATGTATGCCGTGCCACACTTAAGCCACAGAAACCATGGATATTGGCATTGGCATCTTGGGTTGCCCTCTCCTGCTGAGCTCTGACACCATTTTTAACATAAGATGGTTCAGTGTTCCCTTTGGAAGGCGAGGAAGATGCTGTCACCCAAATTCACACGCTAAAGCCTACCTACTCTCATCTCTCAGGATGTGATCTTATTTAGACTTTAAGGAGGTAATTAGGAGCCAGCGAGATGGCTTTCTGGGCATAAATGCCAGGTGCCAATCCTAACAACCTCAGTTCAATCCCCAGGATCCGCAGGATGGTAGGAAAGAACCAATTCCAGCAAGTTGTTCTGTGACTTCTGCATGTGCTCATGCATGGGCACACAGATACACACAATAAATAAATGTGAATGAAAGGATAATTCGATTAAAGTGAGGTCACTGGCGTGAGCTCTGAGCCAATCTGACTGTGTTCATGTAAGTAGGAGGTACCAGGGCACACAGAGAAGTCCAGTGGAACAGAAGACTCCTTGCAGGCTCCCATGAACTTACTTGCTTGTTTTTAGCATTTCGTTTCCAGGTTCTTGGCCCTTAGATTTCCCACAGTGTGGGGCCATGGGACACTGGCAAGGTTCTATTTGTCTTGCCCCACCCCTCCTCCCACTTCAGTTGCTGCTTCCATGCTACAGTTTAGAGCCGGCTTTCCCTCTTATCCTATACTTTAATTATTTTTGAAAAACTTAACATCTATTTGCAAGTTTTTATGTGATGATCTTTTAAAAAGTTATCGGAAGTGTAATAGGTATAAAAATGTACTTCTGTGGGTTATTTTTTATACTCTGACCCATTTACTTTTTTGGTTGAATGTAAGGTACATGTTAATGTTGCTTCAGTGATTATATCATGTAAAATTGTTTCTTAATATAAAACTGCTTTTGTTAATTATTCCTTCAATGCTTAATCGGTTTCTAAAATACAGAATTTGTCAAAGGGGAAAAAAATGTACTTCTGTATTCTGTTCCATGTCTTCCTTTTCTGCTGTGTTCTCTCACTTCCTGCTCCCTTTCAACTTTAGTTGGTGTTTTCTCCAATGGTCTGCAGTGCGTATCTTTGATTTGTCACAGTCTATCCTAAAATAATGGTCATAGGTGTCAGATCCAAAAGAAACTTGGGACAAATGGCTCCCTGTGGTGTCTATCAGCATAGCAGGAAACATGCTGGCCTCCAGGCTCACTCAGAACCGGCTTCTTCTCAGCTCTTCTCATCCAGGCCCCTACCCCAAGCTCTAAAACTTCTCTAGCTCTTGGGCTTCCCTTCCTGCAGCCCCTGATTCCTGTGTGACCCTGCCATTTCAGCCATGTTTTCTTGCTCCCTTTTTGGCTCTCTCATCTTCGTTCTCTCTTCATTTCCCTTCTTGCTCCACACCCCCTCTGCTCTCCTCCCATGGCCACTGTTCAGTCTGCTACTTTCCCCTCCTGCTCTGGACTCTTCCAGAGCCTCAGGCTGTGCTCTCCCGCACAGCTACAATAAAAACCTTCCCCTCAACCAGACTTTTGAAGCATTCATGGTCTCACTGTTTACAGTAGTTAGGATGAGAAACTTAGAACAACACGTACTAGGCTTTTTCCCTTTGGTCTGCCGACCAGCTCCCAAATCGTGACACGGAGACTTCTTGTTAGTTATGAGTGCTCGGCTCGGCTTAGGCTCGTTTCTGGCTAGCTCTTCTCACTTAAATTAACCTGTTTCTCTTTATCTTTTGCCATAGGACTTTTTATTTTTCTTTCCTTCTGTGTATCTTACTTTCACTGCTTCTTGTGTCTGGCAGGCAGGTGCCTGATTTCTTGCCCCGGGCATGTTCCTCTCTTTCTTTTCGTTCTCTTCTCACCCTTGACCTCTCACCTCTTACCTCTCACCCCACCCCTGTCCTTTTCCAGAACCTAGATTCTGCCTCCTATTTATTATCTCTGCTGGCCAGCCCCACCTATGCTTTTCCTGGCTAGCTATTGGCCTTTCACTTTTTTATTAGACCAATCAGGTGCCTTAGGCAGGCCAGATGAAACAAATGCAACACATCTTTACATAATTAAACACACATCCTTACATGTTAAACAAAAGCAGCATAAACAAATGTAACATGCCTTCACATAATTAAGGTAATATTCTAGAGCATAAACAAATGTAATACATCTTTGCCCAGTTAAAATAATATTCCACAATAACAACATGCTTAAAATTCTCCCCTCCTCCCTCCTTCTGAGCTGCTAGAACCAACTGATGCAGACAGGAGGCTTAAACACAAAAGCTGATTCTCCCAGCTCTGGAGGCTGGAAGTCTAAGGCTTAAGAGGGTTGGTTCCTTCTGAGGCCCCTCTCCTTGGCTTATGCTTGGCTGTCATCTCTTCATGTTATCTTTCCTCTGTATGTTGGTGTCGGTGTCCTGATGCCTTTTATAGAGACACAGATTGGATTAAAGTCCACCTCAGTGACCTCAGTGAACTCATTAAGGTCCCCATATCCAAATATCATTCTTTCCTGAGGAATGCTAGAGATTAGAACTTCAACGTGTGAATTTTGGAGTGGCACTGTTCAGCCCAGAACCCTCTCAGCCCTTTGCTACGTCCTGGCCTTTTGTTTGCCACACTGTTGTAGAGCATCTGTGGTCTGTTAGAGCAAAGTCAGTGGGCAGTCGTGTGTTGGTGCTGCCAATGCTCAGCCTTCTGAACTACAAACTCCCAAAATGTCCACAGTGCCCTGAAAACGAAGCGCTGATTTCAGAGCTGTGAGGACTGGGACAGAGCCCAAGTTCTTGAGAAGGTGATTTTCCTCTACTATGTTTGTTTCTTATGGTCCTTGCTCCATGTTTCCAGAATCCTGTGAGGTGCTCCACTCTGAGAGCAATTCATCAATGTTCTGTGCTCCATGGCTCCTTGGTGTTCTGGCTGAGATCAAGTGCAAAAAGACAGTGGTCCTTAAACAGAAAAACTCACCTAAGTATTTGCTTTGTTCAGGTCTTATTTCACGTCAACAATGGCGCTGGCAGGATAACAGCCACATACGAGCCCAGAGCCTCCAGAACTCTCTGTGACGGGAAATGGCACACACTCCAAGCCCAGAAAAGTAAACACCGCATTGCCCTGACCGTGGACGGGAATCCTGCTAGGGCTGAAAGTCCTCACACCCATTCCACCTCGGCAGACACTAATGATCCCATTTATGTGGGCGGCTATCCTGGTATGTATGACTCCCGTCTGTTTACCTACACAGGAGGCCCAGTCCCGGGGAGGTAGAAGCGCAGAGGAATACAGGCTAGGGATTGAGAGATACACGGTTCAATGACAAGTCTCACCATTTTTAGAAAAGCTGTTTGGAATATCATAACTAAACATTCTTGGGGAATTTAGCATAACCCTCACATACACATTTATCACTGAGAACGTTGGTTCTGATGGCAAGTAGGTGGGAGGATCGTACCTCTTCCTTAGATGGCTCCCAAGGTCGGGTTCTAAGTCACAGGGCGAGGCAGGCTTCATCCTCTTGCACCAATTTTGCATTTTGAGCATTTAAGATTCCCAAGAAGTTACTGCAAATCCTTAACGCCTGTTGCATAATGTTTCAAGTCACGGCTATGCCTTCAAGTTATTATATGTTAACAGTTCCGAGGAATTCTGCCATCCACTAAAGCCACATGTGTGGGTAATAGCGTGGTTTGATAGAAGGTCCACGTAGATTATTTTTGTTGCTAATGTACAGCTTACCCCATCTCAACAAAATTGAGCAAGGCTTATGTCCTGTTTTCTCAACAGCCCATGTCAAGCAGAACTGCCTGACCAGCCAGACCTCGTTCCGGGGCTGTGTGAGGAATCTGAAGCTGAGCAGGGGAACACAGGTGCAAGCCTTGGACTTGAGCAGGGCCTTTGATTTACAAGGAGTCTTCCCTCATTCCTGCCCTGGGCCTGAGTCCTGAACTGCTGCCAGAACCCTCCTCTGGGATCATCGCTCACATGCTGAGGAGAAACAAGTCGGTGAACTCAAGCGTCTTCTCTTCAGGTTTCATTTCCAACTCAGGTTATGTTTCCAGAGAAAAATGCTGTATTTATGTTGAACTAAAGCCACATGTACAACAGATACCTCTATTAAATAGTCCAAAATGTCAGTTGAATTCATGATCTCCTTTTTCAGGTTGTCCAAATGGATCTTTGTGGACATGGTACATTCTGCTGAAGACTTGACAATGTTCCCTGTGTGTGTGTGTGTGTGTGTGTGTGTGTGTGTGTGTGAGAGAGAGAGAGAGAGAGAGAGAGAGAGAGAGAGAGAGAGAGAGAGAGAGAGATCACAATATTAGATTAGAGCAGAATATGGATAGTTTCATTTCTTCTCTCTTTGCTTTTAACTTTCATACAATGTACTCACTGGGTAGCAATTAGTACACAGTCTAGTTGGTTTCCTACCAAAACAGAAACATTGTTCAAAGACTCCCAGTAGGATCCAGAGTCTGAGAAGTGATATCCTATGGGTTGGGATAGAACTTAATGCCTCTCCACACAAGCAGCCAGGGAAACAAGTTTTCAAGAGAGTGAAATCAATAAATGCCATCCTCAGGAAAGAATTTATCAGACAAAACTTTCACTGCCTTATGATTTAGTCACATACATCTTTATGTAGCCCAGTCTGGCCTTGAGCATACTTCCTGAGTCAGCTTCTCATGGCCCAGCTCAAGGACTTTAAAGTAGCTATTATTTCATCTGAGCATTATGAGGACAAGGAAATATTTGTGTGTTTTAGGTGTATGAAGCGATAGAAATTTTAACTGAGAATTGGAAAATATGAGAAAGATTGAAATGGAAGTTATGTTATTTCTTATTCCTTTTTACTTTTTAGGCAGGGTCTACTATGTAGCCCTACCTGTCCTGGAACTCACTATGTAGAGCAATCTGGCATCCAACTCAGAGATCCTCCCACCTCTGCTTCACGAGTACTGTGAGTAAAGGTGTGTGCCATCATTCCTGGCCAAAAACAAGCATCTAATAATTCAAGAGTCATATTTAAACATAGTAAAGATAAATGTTGCAAACCCATAGGCAACATGCTAAGCATTGAGAAGATGGCATCACTCCTTTGATGTCTACTCTCACTACTCTCTTTCCTCTTCTTCTTAGTTGTTCTTTGTGTCTTTCACATCATGCTTCTCCTTCCCATTCATTTCCCCGTCCCTTCATATCCTCTGCCCTTACAACGTCCTCCTCCCCAAAATAGAATAATATAAAATTTAGGAGAAAAAAGAAGAGAGAAGGAAAAATCAATTTAGTCACGGAAGCTGTAATGTGATGTTGTAGGAGGCCACCTGTTTGTTCCTGGCTGCTCAGTCCCAAAATAACCACACAGAAACCATATTATTTCTGATACTGTTTGGCTAATAGCTTAGGCGTATTTCTGTCTAGCTCTTACCTTAAATTAACCCATCTCCATTAATCTGTGTATCACCACGAGGCTGTGACTTAGCAGGTAATGTTCCGGCATGTCTGTCTCCTAAGGGGCTTCATAGCTTCTCCCTGACTCTGCCTTCTTTCTCCCAGCATTCAGTTTAGTTTTCCCTGCCTAGTTCCACTCTGCCCTGTCAACAGGTCAAGGCGGTTTTCTTTATTCATTAACCAATAAAAGCAACACATATACAGGACCTCCCACACCAGTGTGATGTAGTGAGTAATGCAGTAGATCCTTTTATCCATATATTTTCACTTGCAAGTGTTCATTGCAAAGAGTCATTGGTCTGGTTCAAGGTCTCTAGTTTTTGCTACACTCTTGATGCTGGGCCAGCTATCACTGAATCTTCTTGTAGTCATCCTGCTGATGGCCTGTGTTGTGGAAATCCTGCAGCTTTGGATCTGCAGGACCGGTTCCTTCACGTGCTCCAGCAGATCACAAATGGGGTGGATGATGGGATAGGGCAACATGTAACCCTGGTTCTGGGCCTGGATAGTTGCAGGGTTAGTCAGCCTTCTAGCTCTCCCTTGCCCTCACCACCAGAGTGAGCTCTCCTGCAATGCTTTGGTGAGTTCACCCCTTGCAGGGTGAGCAAGGGGCAGAGCCAGTTCTCCTGCTCTCTTGTCTTTCAGTTCTCCCACACCTATACCCACCTTCGGGGCCAGCTCTACCGTGTTTCCCAGGAAGGCTTAGGGGCCTCTCTCCAGAGTGCTCCAGCTGATGGGGGCAAGACCAGCTCTCCTGCTCTTATGACCTCAGGGCCGGTTCTTTCACCTGCCATAGGCATTGATGAGCTGTGGGGGGGGGGCATTTCTCCCCCACCTATGCCACCACATGACAGATGGGTAATAGGGATAGCCCTCCCATGCTCACAATGTTGGGGCTAGCTCACCCACACCTCCACCAGTGGGGCTGGCTCTGTTGTGCTGTCCATGGGTTCGCTCACCGTTCTTAGTCAATACACTAGTGGAAGTTTTAGCCTAGCAATTAGGTAAGAGAGAGAAAGGCCACATAAATAGAAAAAGTCAGATTATCCTGTTGTGTAAAAAAAAAGGAAAGATTGTACCAAAAGACTATTAAAAGTGATAAATTCAGTAATGTTGCCAGTTATAAAACTAACATGTAAATATCAGTAGCATTTTTCATTACAGTAACAAGAACTATGAGAAATTGTGAAAATAATACAATTCACAGTAACTACGAAGAAAAGAGAGAGGGAGGGAGGGAGGGAGGGAAATGGGGAGTGAAGGACGAAAGGGGAAGACAGGAGAGAGCAGTGAGGAGAAGAGGAGAATCTAAGTCTAGGAGTAAAGTTTAACTGAAGACGTGCAATACAAATTAACACGCAGGAAAGAAACTGAAGGAGACAATGCATAGAAACCTACACACACACAGAGCTCCCTCATGCAGAAGAATTTATATTGATTTTCTAAAAATCTGTATTACCCAAAGTAATTTTGTTTTAATGCAACCCCATTAAAGTACCAATGTCATCCTTCATAGAACTAGAGGAAACAATTCTGAAAGGCATACTGAAACACAAGAGTTGCCCAAGCAATCTTTTTTTAAGAATTTTCTTTTTGCTGATGTGTGTGTTCATGTCTGTGGGTGCCTGAATTGGGTAGAAGAAGGTACTAGGTCCCAGGAGCTGGAATTACAGGGTATTCAGAGTCCTGAGATGTGGGTAGCAGAAATTGAACTCAGGTACTCTGCAAGAGCAGCAAGAACGTTAACTGTGGAGCCATCTCTCCAGGCCTGCAAGCTCCAGAAAAGGATGAAACTTGAGGTCATTATAATGCCTCATTTTGAGCAGTGCTAAGATCTGTAGCCACCAAACAGTGTGACACTGACATAAAAAAATATTGTTCCCCAAAATAAATCTAACCATCTATAGCCAAACATTTCTTGATTAAAAAGTACCAAAAACCTATATGGGAAAAATAACCGTCTTCAATAAACAGTGCTGAGGAAACTGTATATCCACGAGAAATACAGAACTTTGACCCTTGTCTATAAGGCAGTGCAAAAATCAATGTGGGCCAAATATCTAAATGCAAGGCTTAAAACATGGGCGAGATACTTCAAGATACTGGGACAGACAATGGATTCAAGTGTGGCCTGAAATGTTCAGGAAGCAAAAGTGAAGGCATGATTATAGGAAATCATAAAGCATCCCAAAGCACACAGATAGATGGGAAGAAATGTCTGCCAATCACTCACTGGATCAATGATCATATAAGCGCTTCAAACAAAACAAGTAACCCAAGGTAAAAAAAGGGGGGAGGGGACAAATGATCTGAATAGACACATTTCAAAATAAATGCAAATGGACAGAAAATCTATTTTACAGTGATTAGTACCATTAGCCATCAGGAGAAAGTAAATCCAAATTGCAGTATGAGATCCAGTTACAATACCTATAACACCCCCCAAATTAGTTACAGAAAAATCAATGATTTTCAATGAAGTGGAGAAAATAGGAATTCCATACACTGTGGATGAATATACAAATTTGCATAGCCAGTAAGGACCCATGGAGCAAGATCCCTTTACAATTTGCCCCACCCAACACTTCAGTTCCAGCCCCACCCACCACCAGCCTGGTCTCTCCCACACTGGCCCTCCCTGTCTTGACTCCACCCTTCTCAGTTATAGCCCCGCCCCAAGCAGAGTTGGAGAAGTGGTAAGTATACCTGCCTGTTGACCCTGCCTCCACACGTAGGCTCTGCTCACCACACCCTGTAGGCTGCCTCCAGCACGGCTACACCTTCTAAACCTACTCAAACACCATCACCACGTGGGAATCAGTATTCTCATTCAATCCATCACACGTGTACACATAAACCTGTACAATATAAACCTCTCTCTCTCTCTCTCTCTCTCACACACACACACACACACACACACACGCACACACACACGCACACACACATAAAATGCAAAGTGAAAGATTTCTGTAGGAGAATGCCCCTGTGCTTGCCTTTAATATTTACTATTATTTTATTTTTTGTATGTGCTTTATGTATGTGTGTGGGGGGGGTGTCTGCATGCTTGTCTGTGAAGCATGTGCCTTCTTCCAGAAGGCCACAAGAGGATGTCGGTTCCCTTGGAAGCAGAGTTATAAACAACTGTGAACCACCATGATGCATGATAGCTGTTGGGAATTGAACCTGGGTCCTCTGGAAGAATAGCCAGTACTCTTGACCACTGACCCATCCCTCCAGCCTGATATTTACTATTTGAGTTTATCTTCAGCATGATGAACTTACTTCCCCTTACATATTTCTGTCTAATGGAAAAGAGTATCACAAAGGTTACGATCATGTTGTCTCTAAAGATATACAGTTTTGCATTGACGTCACCATCTAATTCAGGCATCCTTTTAAATTTTCTGGTGGGCACTCAGTTCCTCGAAATGCTTTCTGAAGCAGTTTTTACCATTTCAATAGACGAGTCATCAGGGAATAAAGAGTGGACATGTGCTGATTTCATGGTCATGTGAGGGCCATGGTTCTCCCTTTTTGAGCTTTGACAGAACAGACAGTAGCTGTAGTGCTGGCTCTGCTGTGCACTCGCGCGCCTTCAGACTCACAGCTACAGCGTTTGTGCAGCCGAGCTCGACTGTTTCCAAGGAGCAGCTTCCATACCTGGGAATTAATAAAGTGTCAACATCTCGAGCCCGTGCGGATGCCTTACAGGGACGCGGCTTCTGGGAGACCTGGGGGCTGAGTGTATTTTGCATTTGGGAGAAATAAAAGTAATTTGTGGTTATTGGCAAATTGGGGTAGTTTTTATAACTGTCTACAATATTGTTGATTATCCTGTGTTCTGTGGGACCTTGTCCCTGCCTCTCACGTGTGAGTTGAACTTAGTGACTCATTTCTAAGGAATGGAATGGGGCACAGATAAGTCATTTGAGGGTGGTCTGAGAAGACAATGTGGCTCCCATCTTACTCTTGGATCACTCACTAAGAAGAGTCTCCTACAACGTCCTAGTGACGTGCAAGTGGCCTGCAAACATACCGCTGCAGCCCAGCCAAGGCCTCCTGCCAGTAGGCATTGAGGTATTGCGGTATTTTGCCACTGGAGTGTACCATCTTGGAGACAGATGTCCCAGCATGCATTAGGGCTTCTGGTGGTTGCAATCCAGCTCATGTCTTGCCCATTTCCAAATTCCTCAGATGTCGCATTACATACTTATTGTTCTAAATAACTAAGTTTGGAGAAACCTGTAACACAGCAATAGATTAGTATAACACCTAGCTAGCAGGCACATGTACTTTAAGGATTTTCAAGTTCATTGCAAAAATTACTTTCTCAAAATGTTACCTCGATTTGCCCTCCTACGAGTAATTTCATAAGATCACTCATTTACCCCGACTCTATTCCTCTTCAATTCTATTAGTTTTCCTTCTCCTAGATTGTGATCATAGACAGTGACAGTCATTGGCTAGAATTGTGAGCCCAGATCTGTCTGACATCCCACACCTGGAATAAAATCCCAAGGAAATGCAGGGACAGTGGTCATATGGCCAGCCACTGACAAATCTGGAGAGGCCCTCCTGCTGGCTCTTCAGGTCTAGAAGACTGAGAACGAAAGGTGAAGGAGATTCAGGGAATAAGATGTTGCCTTCTTGGTGACAGAGCTGTCACTATAAGGACACCGGGTCTGAAGAGGGGATCAGTGGTTTCACTATCTAATTCTCCATTACAGCTGGGCCACACAATGTCTTCCCTTCCAACCTCCTACTGTCAAATCCTTCTTGTCTTAGTGTCACCATAGTGACAATAGAACCCAGAAGGGCAGACTGGAGTGTGTTTACATGGAGACGGGTGAATCAGCACTTCATCTCAATGGGCAGAATTGCTTTGTCAACAATCTTGTGTGTTGGCACAAGGTCTTCTGCATTAGATGGTGACAATGCCCCAGCTCAGGCCATCCTGCAATAGCAAGGCCTTCCAGAGACTGCCCACATCCTGACTGTCCAGCAGACATGAGTACAGAGATGCCGCGATCCCCTCTCTAACTGGTCTTCCCATCATCTGGAAGAGGGTGAGTTCACCATGGGGAGGAATTGTCTTCTGGGTGATTGGAGGTAGAATGCAAGGAAGAAAGGAGAGAAAAACTGGCCCCATTAGTGTCCTATGAGAAGACTGCTATGGTCTTCGGATGGAGAGCTTGAGAACATTCTCACAGAGCGTCTTCCCTGTTCATCAGGCGCTCAGGATGGCTATCACAGCACCCTCTGTACTGGAGAATGAAGTTAGTTCCCCATGGAGATTCCTGTGGCCCTGCAGTCATATCGCCTTCCTGTGTTGGCTGGTGTCCACAGAGCGGGTATACAGCCTGAGATACTAGGCATCCAGACTCTCATCTTCAGATGTTGCTGTCCAGACACGGCTGACGCCCCACTCTCTCCTATAAACAAACATGTCTGATCTCAGCACCTCAATTTGTCTATCTGAACTGCAGGGAGACCTCGAGGTGACTGCTTTAGCCTTGACCATAGTCCCTCTGCCAGGCACCAAATCATCACATTAGATTCTATCTGGACATTTGTTCCCATTGCTTTTCTGAACAGTCAACTACTGAGCCATCCCTGGGTCAAAGAAGAAATAAAGAAATTAAAGTCTTCCTTGAATTCAACAAAAATAAAGACACAACATACCCAAACCTATGGGACACTATGAAAGCAGTGCTGAGAGGAAAGTTCATAGCACTTAGTGCCCACATAAAGAAAACGGGGAAAGCACACATTAGAGACTTAACAGCACACCTGAAAGCTCTAGAAAAAAAGAAGCAGACTCACCCAGGAGGAGAAGAAGACTGGAAATAATCAAACTGAGGGCTGAAATCAACAAAAATAGAAACACAGAAAACAATCCAAAGAATCAATGAAACAAAGAGTTGGTTCTTTGAGAAAATCAACAATATTGGCAAGCCCCTATAAAAAAACTAATCAAAAGGCAGAGAGAGAACACCCAAATTAGCAAGATCAGAAATGAAAAGGGAGACATTACCACAGACACTGAGGAAATTCAGAGAATCATTAGGTCTTACTACAAAAGCCTGTATGCCACAAAATTGGAAAATGTAAAAGAAATGGACAGTTTTTTAGATAAATACCATATACCAAAATTAAATCAAGACCAGGTGAACAATTTAAATGGGCCTATAAGTCACAAGGATATAGAAGCTGTCATCTAAAACCTCCCAACCAACAAAAGCCAAGGGCCAGATGGTTTTAGCACAGAATTCTACCAGAACTTCCAAGAAGAGCTAATACCTATACTCCTTATTGTTCCGTATAATAGAAACAGAAGAGTCACTGACAAACTGTTTTTATGAAGCTACAGGTACCCTAATACTAAAACCACAAAGATGCAACCAAGAAAGAGAATTACAGACCAGTCTCACTTATGAACATCAATGCAAAAATTCTCAATAAAATACTGGCAAACCGAATCCAAGAACACATCAAAAAAATTATCCATTATGATCAAGTAGGCTTCATCCCAGAGATGCAGGGCTGGTTCAACATACGAAAATCTATCAATGTAATCCATCATATAAATAAACTGAAAGAAAAAAACCATATGATCATTTCATTAGGTGCTGAAAAAGCATTTGACAAAATTCAACACCCCTTTATGATAAAGGTCTTGGAGAGAGTAGGGATACAAGGATCATATCTAAATATAATAAAAGCAATATACAGCAAACCAACAGCTAACATCAAATTAAATGGAGAGAAACTCAAAGCCATTCCACTAAAATCAGGAACAAGACACGGCTGTTCACTCTCTCCATACCTCTTCACTATAGTGCTTGAACTTCTAGCAATAGCAATAAGACAACATAAGGAGATCAAGGGAATTCAAATTGGAAAGGAAGAAGTCAAACTTTCGTTATTTGCAGATCATATGATAGTGTACATAAGTGACCCCAAAAACTCTACCAAAGAACTCCCACAGCTGATAAATACCTTCAGTGATGTGGCAGGATACAAGATCAACTCAAAAAAAAAAAAAACCAGTAGCCCTTCTATACACAAAGAATAAAGAAGCAGAGAGGGAAATCAGAGGAACATCACCTTTCACGATAGCCACAAATAGCATAAAGTATCTTGGGGTAACACTAACCAAGGAAGTGTAAGATCTATTTGACAAGAACTTTAAGTCTTTGAAGAAAGAAATTGAAGAGGATACCAGAAAATGGAAAGATCTCCCATGCTCTTGGATTGGTAGGATCAACATAGTAAAAATGTCAATTTTACTAAAGGCAATCTATTGATTAAATGCAATTCCCAGCAAAAACCGAACAAAATTCTTCACAGACCTTGAGAGAACAATAATCAACTTTATATGGAAAAACAAAAAACTCAGGATAGCCAAAACAATCCTATACTAAAAGGTACTTGTGGAGGCGTTACCATCCCTGACTTCAAACTCTATTACAGAGCTACAGTAATGAAAACAGCTTGGTATTGGCATAAAAACAGAGACATTGATGAATGGAATCGAATCGAAGACCTGGATATTAATCCACAAACCTATGAACACCTCATTTTCGACAAAGGAGCTAAAATTATACAATGGAAGAAAGAAAGCATCTTTAACAAATGGTGCTGGCATAACTGGATGTCAACCTGTAGAAGAATGAAATAGATCTATATCTATCACCATGCACAAAAATCAAGTCCAAATGGATTAAAGACCTCAATATAAATCTGACCACACTGAACCTGATAGAAGAGAAAGTGGGAAGTAGACTGCAACACATGGGTATAGGAGACTACTTCCTACATATAACCCCAGTAGCACAGACAATAAGAGCAACAATGAATAAATGGGACCTCCTGAAACTGAGAAGCTTCTGTAAAGCAAAGGACACTGTCATTAAGACAAAAAGGCAACCTACTGAATGGGAGAAGATCTTCACCAACCCCACATCAGACAAAGGCCTGATCTCCAAAATATATAAAGAACTCAAAAGTACACTAGTCCTCCTGTTCAGGTCTGAAAGAAGAAATCATGCTCCACACACAAATCCATTAATTTTTCTGCAATGGACAGTCCACTATGTGACTCAAACTATAGAACTCTGTGGTGCTGCAGACACGTAATCTAAGAATGTAGGGTGGTTTAGTCATGAGTATAACAAAGGCGGTACCCTGCGGGGCTACAGACAGGGTTCAAGTCCATTGCAATCAACACAGAAGACCTTGGCTAAAAACTTCTTTTCCAAAAGACTGGAGATGCTGCTATTCTAGAATGAATAAACATTTGGCACCCCAGGACTTAATGTTAGTTGTGACCCTGTTATGTTCCCATGATCAGCATTTGGAGGCCTGTTTTTTTAACGAAGGGATGGGCCTTTCTGCTGGTTGAAAATCAGGGTTATCTCCTTTGATATGGGAATGTGTCTGGTTAATCCTGGGGAGCAAACAGTTGCATCTTCTCATACTAATCCCTAACAGACACATGGTTAGCATACTACATATCTTGGAGGTATTTGGGATGCAGACCTCCCTCATCTAAATTCTACTTAATGTCTACTAAGAACTCTCATGTCCTTAACCATCGATTTTGTTGCCATCAATTCTCCTCCTCTACATCACAGTTTAGCAGTGGAGTGATACTCTACACAGGAAAGATTGTTTGCAAGCTCCACAAAATTAACTCCAGATGGACCCTAAACCTAAAGGTTAAATGTTCAAAGTGCAGAACTTCTTGAAGATACAAGAGCGATCAAATCAGGGCTTTCCGAGTTTGGAAAATGTGTGTTCCATAGCGACAACAAAAACACTAAGGATGCCTGCATTTCACAGTGGCGTCTACAAGAATAGTTCAAAGGACAGTCCCGCTCTCCATGCTCTGCTTAGATGCAGCCAGCAGAGAGAAATTACTCAGAGGCTGTCAGCCGGCTGTGGGAATTTCAAAGTCCTCACAGTACCACACTGGAGCACATAGGGCCAACAGGACCACGCTGGACTACGCTGGACCACGCAGACCCAGGCAGGAATCTGCCGAACTCTGCCTCTGACCACTGCATCCCACCCAACCAGGGTAGGAACCACACGCTGGCTGCCAAGGCTCAGCTGGCCGCTCCTCCCAGTCTGTGGATAGCAGCCTCTAGCTCACCATGTCGTGGTTTTCCACCTCGCCCATGCTCTCTGCTCAGCTGCCTGAAGAAGCAGTCGCGGCACAAACAGCACACAAAACCGTTGGTGCAAGCTTCTTTTCAAAGCCAGGTAGGCAGCTGGTGGCCAGAAGGATCGTGCACAACTTCTGACTGTCAGGTCACACTGGAGGGCCTGATTGGCTAGTGATGCCTAAGTGACAAGAGCACCTCCCTTAGGGTTACACTGTGCTTAAAGACACAGCACAGTGGTTCCTGATCCTCCCTCCCACCCCAGACAAAGACCTCTGGAGCAGCAGAGAAGAATTTCAATAGCACTTGCTCAGGCGCCAAGGTGCAGACCCTTCACTTCCCTTTCTTTGTCCCGGACACAATGTGGCTAGCTAGCTTGTACAACCTGCTATACTAGGTGGGGTGGAGTGAATCCCTGTCACACAGGTAGAAGGGATCCAGAATATTAATAACTAAAGAGAGATTTAGGGACACAAAAGGAGATGTTTGTTATTAGATTTCACACTGAGGTCAGGTGAGCTGATGGTACTTTTAACCTGGTGGTCACAGGAACTTCAGACAACCAGAAAACAAAAGCCAGAGCTAGATCACAAACAGGATGATAGGTCTATCTCTCATCAGGAAGCTGGATGATGGCTCCATTGCCTTAGGGGTTTTATTCCTGAAATTCGGAGCAAACTGTTGGCAAATGAATGATGATACAGAGTAGTGTTCCTGGAAAGTTGAACACTGAGAGAATAATGGAGCTAGGAAGAATGTCTTCATGAGCACTGTTGTTAGCCAGCACATCTTCCTCAGTGGGCAGGTGAATAAAATATACAACTGCATTATTCAAGGTTCTCTACCATGAACAGGACGGGTAGAATGAATCTCTCTACCGATGTAGAAAGTGGATTTATTGGAATGGCTTACAAGCTGTGGTCCAGATAGTTCAATAACAGCTGCCTACCAATGGAAATTTGAAGAGTCCAGTTCATGAACTGGAAATCTAATTGGTCTTCAGTAAACACCAAAATTCCAATAAAGTAGACTCTAATGCTGGTAAAGGAATGAACTTGGTAGCCAGAGCTATGACAAACAGGCAAAGAGGATGCTTCCTCCTTCAACATCCTTTATATATTTAGGCTGTCACCAGAAGGTATGATGCAGATTAAAGATGGATCTTATTCTTTTTTTATTTTATTTTTGTGTTTTCAAGAAAGGGTTTATTTGTGCAGCCCTAGAACTCATTCTATAGAATGGACTGGCCTCAAACTCAGAAAATCTGAATGCTTCTGCCTCCTGAGTGCTGGGGTTAAAGACATGCACTGCTACCAAGCAGCTAAAGGTGGATCTTATTGAAAGATCCCAACCGATTTTTCATAACGAACTGGATGAGTTGGGTAATGGGAAACTACAAAACATGGTAAACAGGTTTAATTGTTGCACTCCAGCAGATTCTTCCCCCCCCCCAACAGGGCAGGAAGGCTAGCAATTATCAGAACCGGTCACATTCTTCTAAACAGATGATTATCAGAACCGGTCATAGTGAATGATTACCAGACTGTAAACTGAGTCATGATGGAACAGGCAGGATGTCACGTATTCAAGGTTTTTCTGGGAATAGGCTGAACTATGTTAATTTTGTTCTGGGTTGAATATCTAGACCAATCCCAATTGTACCTGTACCCCATATTATAATTTATGTAAAACTTGTGATTTTGTCTATAAAAACTTGCTTGCACGGATACTCGGGGTGCTTAGCTATCCCGAAGCTAGGCACCCACTTGTGCAACCGTGGAATTAAACCTCGTGCTTTTGCATCTGATGGCCTGGTTATTGAGTCTGGGGGCTCCTCGGTGACAAGACCACTCTGAGGGTCTTTCACTTATCACCTCAAATATCCAGATTAAAGATTATCACCTCAAATATCCAGATTAAAGATGGGTCTTTCTTTAATTTCAAAATATTAAAAAAACATCCCTAAGAGGTGTTCCTAAATCTTTGGGTTTTAGTTAATTCCAGAGATAGTGAGTTTGACTACAAAGAACAGACATCACAACAACCAAGACAGATGAAATGAGAAAAATTTCATACCTGCAGGAGACAAAGAGAACATAGGAGTTATTTCCAAAACAACAACAACAAAAAGCATGTGGACTTTATTTCTACTTCTTCAATTCTGTGTCAAGCCTTCAAAGCTGCTGCATGGCATAAAGTCAGGATGTGACCATTTTATACGGGTTGTCTTTCTATAGTATCATAATCTCTGTCTTCAAGAGTTTATCTTGGGAGATTTCATTACCTCTAACTTTACTCCATTGTTTAATAGTTTTAGCCTCTGCTCTGAAACAGGTACTCAATTGTAATTGTGGAACAAGCTCTAAAACAGCTTTAACCAAGTCTATCCAGTCTTTAGGGATAATTTTATTATAAACTGACCATGACATTTACTTCAAAAAAGGTGAATGCATATCACATGAGACTATTGCTTTCTTAAATGTCCTTAAATCTAACATTGGCACAGGAGTCCATTCAGTTCTTATAGAACCTCTATCACTTGGCAATTCCTGTTTGGTTACCGGATATATTAAGGTTGGTTGTGTGAAAACCTTAGTCTGTTCCTCTCTAATTTTTTAATGCAATGCTGAAATTGATTCTCTATTAAATTCCTCTGTCTGGATTTGAATAACTCTATGATCTGTTTTATTTTTTCTAAAATTTGTATCTTAGCAAGATTAACCAACTTTTTAGTGATAAATCAAAAGTGATAATGTTTAAAATTGACAATACATAAATTCCATCTAAATTATTTATCCTCTTGTTATCATTTCATTTTCTAACTGTCCAGCATATTATCATACAGAGACCCAAATCCCTCCATTGTAATAGTGCTTCACATTTTTTAATGTGGGAAAACTGTCTCTTTTAACCAATTCTTCCCTTAAAGAATTCCCAATTTTCTCACCAAATCTGATACCAATGATGATGAAAACATGAAGCTTATTACTGCTGCATAGAACAGTAAAAGCCTGATTGAATTTCAAGGCACCCACCTAGTTTGGCAGTTTCCCAAGAAAGAGGTTCACAGAGAGCCAACCAGGAAAAAAAAAAAGAAAAGAAAAATCTAGCCAGTAGGGTGTTGACTTCGGCCATGTGTAGCTCCATCCAATGGCAGTGACTGTAAAGCCACAAGCAAATGGCTTTTTAGTGAATCTGTACTCCAATAGTTGTTTGCCAGATATAACACAAATAATAAAAATCCAGAGACAGACACTGGGTTTCAAGTTGAAGATCAGAAAAGCAAAGCATCCAGCCACTGGCTCTTACCTCTACCTCAGACTGAACTGGGTGATCCTGCCTCCATGAATCCTCAGACTGAACTGGGTGATCCTGCCCCCATGAATCCTCAGACTGAGACTGAGGTGACACCTATCTCCTCCTGTCTTATATCCCTCTCTAGTGCTGGGATTAAAGGTGTGTATTACTACTGCCTGGCCTATATGGCTGACTAGTGTGGCTGCTTTGCACTGATCATCAGCAAGCTTTATTTATCAAAACACAAATAGCATATCACTATAGTTCGTTTGTGATACTATATAGATGTCTGTCATATGCATTTGATTCTAGATGTTATCTTAACTTCTGTGTTTCTCTATTTGGATTATGTCTAAAAGACTAAACTATTTGTGTGATTAAGTTATTTTAGCAGTAGTTTTGTTTCTTTTACAAACTTTTTTGTCTGGGAAATTTGGGGTATAAATGTTTAGAATTGTCATATGTTCTTGTTGTATTTTCCCTTTATTTTGTTAAGTAATACAGAAATAGCTATGCATGCTATATTTTTATGTACATTTTCTTGTAATATTTTTAAATCCTTTAAAAGGTAGCAATGACTGACCTTAATGGTGAAGTATGCATCTTGAAGGCATCAGAAAGACTCATTCTATTTTCTAATCCAATCTGTTAGTCAGTTTTTTTTTCATTCAAGATAGTGTTTCTCTGTGCTAGCCTTGGCTGTCCTGGAACTCACCTGTAGACCAGGCTGGCCTCAAACTCACAGAGATCTGTTTGCCTCTGCCTCCAGAGTGCTGTGATTAAAGATAAGTGCCACCATCATCTGACTTACAGTGTCTTTTTTGGGGAAAATAACACCAATAATGTTGAGAGTTATTAATGGGCAGTGTTTATTAATTTCTGTTCTTTTGTTGTAGGGGTGTAATTTTTTATCCTCCTTGATGAACTATTACAGGATTATTTATAATTTCTGTCTCTTGCATGTAGTATGCCATATCTCCAGATTGGTGTTTTTCTTTTTTAGACCTGGATTTCTTGGCAGAAATTGCTTAAAGTTGACTTTATTGTGACACGTTTCTCTTCCTCTGTTGACGTGAATGATATTTTGTTGGATATAGTAGTCTACAGTGGCATCTGTGGTTTTGACAACTTATAGAACATCCACCCAGGCACCTCTGTATTTCAGAGTATCTACTGTAAATTCAGACACTGGTCTAATGGGGGAAGACTTTGTATATGGTGTGGTCTCTTTTGTATGTAGCTTTTAATGAATTTTTGTTCTGTACATTTTGTGGTTTGATTATTTGTGTGTCGTGCATGGTTCACTTTTTGGCCATGTCTAGTTGGTGTTCTGTATGTCTCTTGTTCTTTAATAGATATCCCCTTCTTTAGATTTGGAAAATTATTCTCAGGTAAGTCATATACAAGTAGAGTCAGTGGAAATTCAAGCTAAGATAATACAAGAAAGAGCAAAAACAGGCTGTGTTCACCAGTACACTCAAGACCATGGTGGGAAAAAAATAGTAAAATGGCAGAGTTTGCTGTTTTGAAACAGGATATATTGCTCTATTATGCAGGAATGCCTCAAATTTATGATTTTCTAAATACCTCATATTACAGGTAGATATATAGCACCTTTGATCATGACAAAACAAGTACAGAGAAACAAGCAAAAAGTGTAAAATATGTTGGGTAATCATCATTTAAAAATTAAATCATGTGTTTTCACATATTTATAACTTAAGTATGATATAAACTATTTACCAAGATATATGTGTATATGTGTGCGCATGTGTGTGTATAATGCTTAATATAGATACACACTGTTTTGGAATCTGGATAGTTGAATCCGTCTTTCTAGAATCTGTAAATAAGAGGAGGGTTAGGACATGGGGCAACTCTTAGATTTCTTAGGGTTCTTGAAAGGAATGTGTTTTGTGTTCCAAGAAGTGATGACCCCTTGAGAAGGCCACAGCTGTGACATATTCCATGGACTTCTAAAAGATCAAATAGGAACCAGAGAGAACTAGGGAGGCAAAGACAAAGCAGGGAAGGAAGAGGTAAGGTGAACTCTGGAGGAAGCCAAGGTTCCTGATGAACCAAGCACTGACTTCAGACTGTGTTATAGTTCTTCACTGAGAGTCAGAGGATGGACTTTTAGTATCCTAGAGATCTGGACTCCTCCCGTTTGGAGGGGATGTGCTGGGGGCAATGCTAGTTTCGGTAGGAATAGGAGAGTGGCCAGATAGGGATGGTGGGAAGATAGAATATAAAGAAAGAGATATCTAAAAATGCAGAGGAGTGAGAAATGAAGGAGAGGAGGACTCCATAGGACAGCCACCCAACTACCTGGTCAGCTACAGAGTCAAAAGGAAAGAGAGATATATAGAACAAGGGAAAGTAAAAATCCCATAGGAAAAATGCAGTTAAAGAGAAATGGGATATTTTAATTTAGAAAAGCTGCCTAGTAACAAGCAAAGCCAAGACTGGGAATTCATAATTAAAAATAAGTCTCTGTGTATTTATTTGGGAGCTGGGTGGTGGATCCCCAAAGAGTAAACAAAAAAACAACTACAAATTTATGAACACACAAAAATCCTGGAAACAGCAAATATTTCAAACATTAAACAAAAGCAAATGTCAGTGAATATCCATTAAATAACAAGCTTTGTGTATGAAAAAGCCCACAGTATAGATTGTGTATTGAAGATGTTTAAGTTACTTTATATTTTCAAAGTAAAATGATACATAGTGATATTTTGTTTGTGATCTAAGAAATAAAGTTTGCCTGAAGATCAGAGTGTGGAACAAAAGCAATAGTTAGCCACAGAGGCCAGGCATGGAACAGACGAAAAACCAAAATTTAGGGACTTTTTTATTGTCACTAATTTCATAATCTTTGTCTTATTTTCATTCTTTAAAGCATTCTTAAGGTATAAATATCTCAAAATTGTTGAGATTAGTACATATATGTATATATATATATGTTTTAGACTTTTTATTATGATATTAATGGTTATATTAAGTGTTAACTAATTCTAGAAAAAGGCTTCTTCTACCTTCCTGTACATGATTTCAGGTTTGAATTTCTATCTGTTTTCTGCAGTGAACCATGTGCATGCCTAACAGCCACCTTTGAAGTCTTCAAAAGGATGATGGTTCCCCACAATGGCAATTCCACCAGGACTATGATAACACCACTAAGCTGAAAAACACCATGTAAAGATCTGATTTGGAATACAAACTGCTCAGGAGGATTTCGAGGTGGCTAGCTGAGCTGACCCAGGCTCACGGACTACTTTAGCAAGAACTTGAGATGAGCCCTGCACTTTCCCATTACACAGAGGTTGGACAACAAATGATATAACTACCTTTCCCAAAATGTGATGATTAACCCAGATTTTCTTTTCAGGATCCTGTAAAGATGCCATCACCCCCAGGCAGCAGGATGCAAATTTAAGAACAAAACAATCACATTCCCAAGTAGTGGGATGATGTGGGATGTCCTTTTGTATATCTGTTGCTTTTATTAGTTGATGAATAATGCTGTTTTGGCCAATAGCTTAGTGAGTAAAACCAGGCAGGAAATCTGAACACAAATACATAGAGAGAGTAGGTGGAGTCAAGGAGATGCCAGCCAGTTGCTGAGGAAACAAGATATGTAGAAAATGAGGCAATGCCATAGCCATGTGGCAGTACATAGACTAATAGAAACAGGTTAATTTAAGATATAATCGCTAATTAGAAATACTCCTGAGTCATTATCCAAACTATCTTGAAATTAATATAGTTTCAGTGTGATTATTCAGTTCTAGGTGGCCAGAAATTGAAAGTGCAATGCTGTTTACAGTGGGGCGGATGGTTTTTGGTGTTTAGTGGATTATGTATTATTAAAGTGGGAGGGAAATGGAAGCCACGACATTCAGCCTGAGGATTCATGGAGGCAGGATCTTGCCCACTTGGGTCTAAGTTTTTGGTAGAGGTAAAAGATCTTTATAGTGCTGGCTTCTTTACTTCTCTGATCTTTCAGCATTTACCCCAATATCTGACTATGGCTTTTTATTATTTAGAACAATTAGTCTTTGTGCTTCAGTGATATGTAAAATAAATTTCATTAATCCATTCACTTCCAAAAGTGCCACCAAACTTTCTTGTGCATATTGGTTTTTTTGAATCTAACGTCATTATTAACCCATCCTTTTAAAGCTTTTATGTTCCAATTTTATATCTTCAGGTGTAGCAATTAAAGCATAAATCCCTTTAGTTGAGATGATACTAGCATATGATTTACAAAGTGTTGTTGAATTTCATTCAGTATGTTAAATTTATTTATTTTTATTTTATGTGCATTCCTGTTTATGTCCATGTATATCTGTATGACAGTGTCATGTCCCCTAGACCTGGAGCTACAGACAGTTGTGAGCTTCCATGTGAGTGCTGAGAATTGACTCAATGTCCTCTAGAAGAGCAATCAGTACACTTAAATACAGTGTCATCTCTCCAGCCCTATCATTCAAGTACAATTCCAAATGTGGCTTTAGAACTGGGGACAGAGTTTACTTTCTCATTCCTTGGTGGTTGGAGCTTTAATGGTGGTATTTCTCTTTTAAGCATCAATTTACTTAATTTTTGAATTTTAATATACTTAAAGAACAAATGACTGCAAGATTAAATTAATAAATAGCTTTCCACCAGCAAGTACCTATCAACTTGATCAAAACAAATAACCAAATCTTGCCATGCATCTAATGGCTCATACTGTTTTATACATTTTTCATCAGAAATAGCACTCAACCCTATGCTTCACTGTTTCCCATATTCTTTATCTTACTACAATACAAAAGTTATTTTCTGCAAATGTATAAGAGGTGGTACTGAAGTATTTGCTAAAAGTGCTTCAGATGTGTAGTTAGAGTATAAATAGAAAAATTAAGAACTAACTGTATAGAAATTTAACTGACAGAAAATTTCAGTGTATCCGACAGGGTTCACTAGAGTCACGGAAGTTATGCACTAACTCTCCTCCCCTCTCTCATCTATGTGTATGTGTATATATGGGGGTTTATTGGAATAACTTAGAGATTGCAGTCCAACAATGACTGGCAGTAAATGAAAGCCTGCCTAAGAATCACCCACACATGGACAAAGTTGGAAGGGATTTGCAGCAGGGATGGAATGAAGAGATAAAAGTGAAAAGTGATATAATACCTTTAATTAACAATTTTTGAAGATTAATTTTTAAAACAGAGGGACTAGATAGATGGCTCAGCAAATAGGAGCACTGGGTGGTTTTATGGGGGCCTGGATCCATTCCTGCACGCTGCATGCTAGCTCACCATTTGTTCTAATTCCAGTCCCAGCTCCCTCCTCCCTCCTTCTGCCCTCTGCAGGGGCTGTGCACAGGCACATGCGGGCAAAACACTATATGACTAAATATTTTTTAAAGTAAGAAAAAAGAAAGAATGTAATTCTCTACAGTGATGTCACAACCTTGAGACAGACAGCAAGCCAGGGCTAGTTAAAATGGACTCCTTCTTGTCTTGCATGGAAGCAGCTATGACCTTCTGCCTAGTCACCCTGCTCAGAGCAAAAGCAGCTTTGCACTGAGATTAATTGAGATCATCATAAGTGTTCCTGGATGACTTTTCCTTGAAGTTTTCTGGTTTTGTGTTCTCTATCTTCTGTGTAGACTTCAGACTCCCCAAGTAAAATCCCCATGCTTCTTTTGTTGAGGAAAAAGACTGCTTTGGAAATAACTCCCATACTCTCCCTGCCTCCTTCAGGGAAGAATTTTTTTTCCCATTTCTTCTGTCTTGGCTGTTGAGATGGCTATTCTTGGTAATCAAACTGACAACCTCTGGGATTAACGACTACATAAAGTATTGATTATATCTGAGAGGGATTTTACTTAATTAAAGGTTTTGAAATGGGTAAAGCCTTTATTCATGTGGATCATTTGAGGTGATAAGGTCCACTTTTAGCTGCTTGGTAGCAGTGCACACCTTTAACACCAGCACTCAGGAGGCAGGGGCAGTGAGATTTTCTGAAATTGAGACCAGTCTGGCCTACAGAGTGAGTTTCAGTGTCTTGAAAACACCAAACAAAACAAAAACCGGAAAAACAAACAAAAAAAACCCCAATCAAACAAAGACTATGATTCACCTTTAATCTGGATCTCACCTTCTGGTAGCAGCTGACATATATAAAAGATAGTGAAGAAGAAAGGTCTCTATTTTGCCTCCTTGCTCTGTCTCTGGCTGCCAAGCTCATTTCTTTACTAGCATTAGGGTCTACTTCTTTGAAATGCTGGTGTATACTGAAAACCAACTGAGACATGGAGCCTCATGGGCTGAACAACTACTGGATTCTTCACTTGATCTTAGACAAAAGCCTGAGAAGCCATCTACTGGATTTTTCAATTTCCATTGGGAGGCAGCTATTTTTAAGACAACCTGCACCACAGCTTGTGAGCCATTCTAATAAGCCCACTTTTCTCTTAAATGGTGAGATTCATTCTACCAGTCCTGTTCATGTGGAGAACCTTGAATAATTCAGCTGCATATTTTTGTGCACCAGTCCATGGAGGAAGATGTGCTGGCTAACCACAATGCTCATAAAGACATTCTTCCTGGCTCTGTTATTCCCTACGTATTCAAATTTCCGTGAACACTACTCTCTTTATTATTTTTCATTTGCTGGAATTTGCTCTGAATTTCAGGAATAAAACTCATAAAGCCATGGAGCCGTCCTCCAGCCTTCTGATGGGGAAGATACCCGTCATCTTGTTTGAGACCTGGTTTCTGCTTTTCATGGTTGTCTGAAATTGCTGTGACAACCAGGTGAAAAGTAGCTTCAGTTCATCTGACCTCAGCATGAAACCAGAGAACAAACATTTCCTTTTGTGGCCTTAAAACTCTCTAACTGTTAATATTTTGGGCACCCTTCCCCCCTGTGGGGCAGGAAATCTCTCCACCCACCTAATACAGTGCACTGTAAAAGCTAGCTAGCCAAGTTGTGTTCAGTAGGAAAAAGGGAAAGTTCCTATGGAGTGAAAGATGTCTGCATCTGCTTGGGAGACAGGGGCAAATGCTATTGAAAAGCATATCTTGGCAGAGCTAGAAAAGATCTTTGACTGGGATGTAGGGAATGGCCAGGAACCACTGTACTGTGTCTTTAAGCACACTATAGCCCTGTGGGAGGTGTTCTTGTCACTCAGGCCACACCAACCAATCAGGCCCTCCAGATGACCTGCCAGTCAGAAGTGCTGCAGGGTTCTTCCGGGCACCCGGTTTCGGGTTTGGCTTTGAAGAGGAGCTGGCGCCAGTGGTTTAGTGTGCTGTGGAGCAGCTGCTGCTGCAGGGAGAAGATGAGCTAAGAGTTTTGGCGAGCTGGGGAACCACAACATGGTGAGCGAGGGAATGCAGTCTCCCGATGGAGAGCAGCAGAGGGTGAGGTGCGGGAGACACTTTGATGCATTCTCCCTGGATGTGGGTGGGAACCTGCTGCCTGATTCCCTGTGTCGTGAAGATCCATGCAGTCCTTGCTAATTCGTGGACCTACGGGCAGGCCTCTGAATAACTTTGCTCTGTGGGCTTAATCTACTTAGAGAATTGGGAAAAAGGCTGCTGTGTGTACAAACATCTTTCTAGCCAACTTCTACATGTTTCATGCATTCATGGAAACAAGTTGCCAAACTCACAGAAGCCTAGATACTGCAGTTTCTTCTCGACATTGAGCACTTTGCATTTAATCTTTACATATAATCCCCATTTATACTTAAATCTGGAGGTTATCAAAGGCATCTCACGTGTTGTGTAGCACTCCGCTACTATGTCATAATGTACAAGAGTACAATTAGAGATATAAAGGATTTACTAATGCTTAGAAAATAGTTAAGTCTCACAAAGTAGAAATTAGCTGAGGGAAGACTGTGTTTAAAACACCCAAAAGATAAGTGTATGTAAATCAGGCCTGTTAGAGATTAGGATGCTAGAGCACACATTGTTCATTAGGATTGTCCAGATATTTAGCTCCAAACCATTACAAAGAAGCCACCCAATTCACAACTGGTCTCTAGGTCCATCCCCATATCAAAGAACAGGCCTCTAACAAGCTGTGCAAGGAGGCATTACAGGGTCCCAACCAACCTTAAGGCTTGTTGTGCCTTAAAGTTCTGTTTTCTTTTTGAGAAAAGCATAGTTCTGCCAGATGGGCAATATGACATGAGGTGACAAATATTTGAAAAGCAAAATAGGGTTGTGGTAAGGACTGACCTGATCAATTAAGGCTTTCATTTAGGATCCCAGGCAGGGAGAAACACCATTCTTAGGAGCATTCCCTAAGGGCCTGATGTACTAATAATGAAACAGAGCTCCTTCTCTAAAACCAGGAATATGCTTTGGAAGAGCTGGTAATGGTCTGGGGCTAAGTCCTTTGTGGAGGGGTTGCTTCAGGTCCTGAGAAACCCAGTCTTCCCAGCATATGGAGCTATGATTTTTAGTGCCAAGGCCACTCTGCACTTAGTAAAGTTCTTGAGATACCCTGTGTTCCCCTTCTGTAGAATTGTTTGACTTGCTTCCTCCTAAATTTGTCCCATTGTGTGATAGTTTCTACTGACTTCATAAAATTCCTCCATTTCCTTCCATTCCCCCCACAGAAGGATATAAGATATGAGATGCTATTCTTTCTTTTTTGTCATTGGTTTTTTGTTTTCGAGACAAGATTTCTCGAAATCTCGAAATCCCAAGATAATTGGGATAGTCCTAATTATCTTGGAACTCACTCCGTAGACCAGGCTGGCCTCACAGGGATCCACCTGCTTCTGCTTCCTGAGTCCTGGGATTAAAGGCATGTGCCACCACCACCCAGGAAAATCCTATTCTTGGGACATACCTTCTGTAAGACCTCTCCACCCTAGCTTTTATGTTTCTTACCTTCTACTTGTCCTATCTTTGTCATCCCCTGTGATTTCCTCAGGACCCTGTCACTGAAGAATGGACTGCTATTTCAGGTCACTGGTATACTTTAGAAATTATTCTGGCAATATCTTTGCTCTGTAACTCTCCTATCTGCCTAAATGTCTAGCCGGCAAAGTGCCTGTTTCTATTTCAGTTGTTCAAAGTGTAACCTGGAGACTGACCCTAAAGGATACTTAAGGACAACAGCATATGTGGAATGCAAAATCTGTGTAGCTGGCTCCTCTTTGAGCATTGGCTAGAGATGGATGCATGCCATCATTAAACAATGTTTTCTATATTAATCTCCTAAGTGTGTGAAGTGATTTGTCATTGGAAAGGCATATTAGTTCTAGAACAGCTGCATTTCCATCCTGTTAGAAAAATTGTTTCTGAGACAAGTTCTCTTATGTTGACTTAGGTGGCATTGTTCCCTGCCTGTTGTTGTCCAGGACAATGACCTTGCTGTCCTCTATATTACACTTTAAAAATTCTTAAATTAAAAGACTGTACTACCTCACAGTTTTAAAATTATGCATTTGAGTCATGTAGTTGACTGTCCAATGCAGTTGCAGGGAAAGGATTTGCATATGGAGCATCCCTTCTGTTTTCAGATCACAATAGAAGGAATAGTTTACTTGTACACTGCAGGGGATACAGCATAGGGAATCAGCTGTTGGAGACACCATTATGAGAAAGGGCCCGGTTGTAGTAGGGATAGTGATTTTGTAATTTCCCAGCATGTTTTAATGAATGTCATGTGACTGAACACAGACCAGATTGTGTGGGTGTATAGATTGGGAAGGTTATCTTGAACTAATTAATACTGAATTTGCAATTAGGCAACTATCCTATGCAGATATGATTGATCTTGCTTGACACAGTTATGTCAGCTCAGAGGTTTAAGAAACAGGCCATTGACTGTAACTCAGATTACAGATCTCAGCAGCCAACATATGCTTATGGGCACCATCAGTCTGTCTCTTATTAATGACATCCCCTCTCCTACTGAAGGGCCTACTCTTTTTCAAAGTCAATATAGCAAAGTTTTATCTAATCTTAAAAATGCATTATTCCTATCATTTTTAAAAATCACTTTTTGGTCTTATTTTCAAATACTTTAAGTGTATTGCTGCTCTTGTCTCTATTTGTTTCTGTTCTCCAATGTTTCTAGGTCATTAATAGTTGCATTTCATTTCTCTCAAGTTATGTTGATTATTGGTTTCTGTGTAGAGCAATGTCTCCTGTAGTTTAGGCTTGCATCATGCTGTATAATTGAGAATGATTTTGAACACCTACTCCTGCCTCTGCTGCCCAGTGCTGGGAAGACAGTCCTGCAATGCCTTCCAAGTTGGGACTTGACTAGTCAGTCAGAAAAAAATAGAGCAGTTCATGAGTGTCTACTGATCTTTTATTGGGGACTTAGAAGAAGAGAAACCTGTGCAAGAATTGAGCTCATTGACAATCTTTGAAGCTGGTGCAAACAGTACAGGAAGGGAGAGGATGGAGGGAGGGTGAGAGCTTTCCTCCTTCAGCAGTAGCTGAGATTAGCTATGTGGAATTAAGTCGTCAATTGTAGATGCTCTATGAATGTCCTGATTGGCCATTTTTTTTTTTTTTTTTGTAGTTCACAGACCAGGGCAATCAAGAATCTGGATAAGGGACTGGCTTTATTTATCTTGAAACCAAATTGTTATAGTTACAGTAGTTCAACCAAAATAGAAGATCTGTGTAAAATGTTGTGGTCCTGCTTAACAGGACTGTTATTTTTCTGGTTCAAGACATTAATCTTTAAAGAAAATATATGAGACATCTTTAATGTGCTCTAGTACAAATCCCTAGTCTCTGGAGCACATGGCCATAAAGCCTGTTTCAACTTTTCAAAATTTCAAAACATTTGCATTCTCTTTGCTACGTCCAAGTCCTAGAATGACCCCCATTGTTTTTATTCCTGATCTCTTTTGTCTTCCTTCCTTTCTCTCTTTCTCTCTTCTTCTCTGTCTCTCTCTCTTTCTCTCTCTCCCCCTTACTTCCTTTTTTTCTTTCTTTCTCTTTTTGTTTTTTTTTTTTTTCTAGACAGGGCTTCTCTGTATAGCTTGGAGACTGTCCTGGCACTCACTCTGTAGACCAGGCTGGCCTCCAACTCAAAAAGATCTACCTGCCTCTGCCTCCTTAGTGCTGGGATTAAAGGCATGTATGACTACCTCCTGACTGGTCTGTTTTCTTTTTTTTTTAATTTATTAATTTATTTATTATGTATACAATATTCTGTCTGTGTGTATGTCTGCAGGCCAGAAGAGGGCACCAGACCTCATTACAGATGGTTGTGAGCCACCATGTGGTTGCTGGGAATTGAACTCAGGACCTTTGGAAGAGCAGGCAATGCTCTTAACCACTGAGCCATCTCTCCAGCCCCACTGGTCTGTTTTCTTTAACAACAGTTACAAAGTAACAACAGTTACACAGTAACAGTAGTTACTTTATGAATGTGACCTGTGTTTGTCTGCAGATTTCCCATCTCTGAGCCAATGGGATGGCTGCACTGAAAAGTGAGTGTGTAATGGAATGTGCACACAAAGGACCCTGTACTTTAGATGAGGAACAGAATGTGCTCTAGGAGAGTGGAGGAACATTTACTGAAATACAAACTTTCTACATGAGGGCCCTGTCTGCTGGGCTGGAAGGGCAGAACTGGAGGACTGTGCTGTCTGAGTCATTTGATCTTTGATCCTTCAGTAGAGGAGCTGCTAATACTGTGAGGCCCAGCTGGGTGGCCCTATCTAGTGAAGGATTCTGGGAAGCATTAGCTATCAGGAGTACTAGTGGCAGGCAGTTTGTGGGTTCTCTCCCTGATTCTCTTCTGCCTCTGCTATAGGGAGCAGTGAGAAACCACAAGCTATTGCATAGTGAGTGTTGGGTGTTCAGAGCAGGTCTGCTGAACTGTCATTTCTGCTGTGACTTGGAAGGACCATGAGACAGACTGTAGTTATGTTGGTCCATGTGGTTCATGTTGGCAGTGGCCCTTGTTCTCTGAGCCTCCTTGTGTATGGGTTTACTGGGGAAGGGGAGATTCTGCAGCCATGGAATGGAAGGATATGATGCTTGTTGTATCTCTGCCCAGAGTATACACATGGGCACTGCTTTTGTTGTGTAGTGGGAAGAGAGACTAGAAAACTGAAGGTCTAGATTCCAGGAGTTCTGAATATTGCATTCCAATTTCAGGTTTGTATCATAAAGATTACAAAACATTAAGAAACTGGTGGGGAAATGGTGGTATCAATCATCTTACAGCAATACATGATTAGAATGCTTTTAATGTGATGCTGCAATGGTGTGATCCAGGGAAACTTAGTTCCAGGGGACAAAAGGAGTTTCTGATATGCAGAGATTTCTTAGGTGTGTATTGTGTTGGACAGTTAGCGCACAATCCACATCTTTAGGAGGAAGCAGATTTTAAATAATGTTTCTATATTGTTTTGGGATTGGGCATCAGAGGGACTGCATTTATCTGAAACCACAAGAAAGCACATGAAGTGGCAGAGCCATAGCAAGACATCTCCTCCCTTTGCAAAGAGAACATCTAGATCATGGAGCTTCTGTCTTTGGAAGACATATCAGTGACTGAGGGCTTAGAAACAACAGTTGAGGTAATTTTGTGAATGTTTTGAAGTTTGTGTTTAATTTCTATACACGTATAATAAAAGGTAGCTGGGTAACATTGGTTGAGATCACACTTTTTCTTGCCTAAGTTTTCTTTGGCCTTTTGATTAAAAGTTGATTATATTTTCCTGCCTTTGATCTTGGCTTTTTCTCTCCAGCCCCTTTATTCTCCCACAAATATTGTACACATTCTTGATTGATACATCTTTGTGGAAAGTATAGAAGTCTTATTATGTAAATCTGTATACTATTTTCTCTGTAGTCTAATTATATTATTAATTTTCTTAAAAATGATAGACGTTTGCCAATTTTATTCAGAAAATTTCTTATGTTATCAGTTCCTTAAGTTTTGTTTTTTTGGGAGGGGGAAGTTTCTGTGGAGAGAAACTTATCTTAGATGTCTTCCTCTTTCCATTTCCTGGCATATCTGTGTCTTCCAGTTGTTGCTATCTTCATGTTTGAGTCTTTGCTACTTAAGTGTTGGTAATCCCTTGAGCCTTCTGAGTGTTTCTACTGTGAATGTAGCTTTGTAATCTCCTGTTATAACTTTGTTGGGCAAAGTTATTGTATTATATTCATTTAATGGTACAAATTTATCACACACAACATCTTAATTTTGATGCATCATCTTCCTAAGGATCATTTCTTCTTCTTTTTTTATGTTTTGTTTTTCTTGTTTTTATTAATCATAGATAGACTTGACTTATTGGATAAAAGGTTTTATGTATCTTGGCAGGTGGCCCAGCACATACTCTTTGTGGATAACCTGATTTTAAACCTACACTCAAATTGGAATGTTAACAAATCTCTACTGTTCCCAATCCAGCAGATCTGACAACCTATTTTTTTTGTATAGCACTTGTATACATATGTAATACTTTCTCTCTCATACACAAACATACACAAAGATAGAAGTAACCTTGTTTTCAAAAGTTCTTGCGACTTATAAAGCATTCAGAGTAAAGCAATTTGCTTTATGTGTACACTGATTTTTGAAAAATCGGTTATCTTGAAATTTCTTTTAAACAGTTTTCACTTCCTTACTCTGATGCAGCCTTAGAGGCATTCACCAATCATAGGAAACAAAATGGTATCTAAGTAATCCTAACAGACATCATTTTCTTTATCATAAGAGGATGAGATCCTTTTAGTAATCAAAATTATTTTCTACAAAGCAAAAACATCAGAAGGCTTCAAGTGAATCTTGCAAATTTTTTTGGAACAGCCCTTCTTGCCCAACCCATTTTCCGTTATTGGTAAAGGAGAGAACTGGACTGTGCAGGATGAGTGATGGCCAGTGATTTCTTGGAGTCTGATTTTGATTAGAATCTTGTAGTTCTTATTTGAGGGACAATAATTTATATTTGTAGGTCTGTCTTTGTGTCTTGTTTTGTTAGTGGTGCCATTTATATTGTTTGTTTTATGAACCATAATCCAATTATATCATTCATTTTCTTGACAATGATGGACCTTCAATTTGTATTCAGAATATTTCTTACATTATTAGTTCCTTAAATTTTTGTTTTTCAGATAGTTTCTGTGGAGAGACAGTTTTAGTTTTCTCTTCTTGATCTTAGATGCCTACCTTTTTCCATTTCCTGGCATATCTGTGCTTCCCAGAAGTTGCTATCTTCATGTATGAGTCTTTGCTACTTGAGTGATTGACAAGAATAATACACTGTCTTTGGTTCTTTAAAACCTTCTCTTATATTATTGTCTCTGTGTGCAAATCAGCCCTAGCTGTCAACATGACAAAGCCTAGGGTCACATGAGGAAACATCAACTGAGTCTGTGCTTAGATCAGAATGTCTCATTTCTGTCTGCAAGAGACTGTGCTGATTAATGCTTAATGTCAGAAGAAGATCTTCCACTGAGGTGGCAATGTCTCTAAGCAAGTGGGCCTGGGCCGATTGAGAGAGCTAGCTGAGCACAAGACAGTGACAAAGCAAAAGAGAAAACCAGGAAACAATGGTTCCGCATGTTTGGCCTTCAGAGATTAACTCCAGTTTCCATCCTAAACTCCCATAATGGTGGACTCTGACTGAGGGGCAACAACCAAATAAACCTGTTCGTTAACAGAGTTCCTTTTGGTTAGATAATTTAATCACAGCAACAGAGAAGAAAGTTGGAACAAAGAATGATACCTCCAAAGTGATTTTGTTGCTGTAATGGCCTTGGGAATATTGACTTTGGAAGAATTTTCAAGATATCAGGACATTAGATGGCAAAAGTTGTAGAAAGCTCTACACAGAGTTTAATTGATTGTTCTTGTAGGACCTGAAAGACTGGAATGTTGAGAGTAATGGCAGATAGTAGAGGTCAAGGTCATAGAATTTTAGTGGGCAAAAGGCTCTGCAGGGAACCAAGGAGTTGGCCTGGCCTATCTACCCTGAAAGGCATGTGTCATAGATTTTTTTTTAGGTGCCTTTCAGTTGCTGACAGGGTGATGCACTCCCTCAGGCAGTGAGGCATTCAGGCTAATTTGTGTTTCTCTTAGTAATCCCTTAGTGGTCAAGGGAGTATGGAAGCTCAACAGGACAATTGGTCTGAGACAATAATCCTGTATTCCCTGTATAGCTTGCAATCTTCATGATATCTTGGCCACTACACTGTATTAATCCTGGAAATTCCTATTATCTTTTATTTCTGATAGATATAAAAAGTCTGATTGCTGTCAATAAACAGTCATAGCCTTGTCTTGCTGTTGCCTCTCCAGTCCAAGCCTGGCTTCATTCCTTGTGGCCCTATTAGGTGATCTTGGCCTGGTAAATAAGTGCAGGTGCTTAGAAGACTTCATAACAATTTTGCTAGAGATTATTTGTGTGATATTTTGGCCTCAAATCTTTCTTAATCTTTCTATGTTCCAATAAAGTAATTAAGTCAGAATTAAAAAGTAATGAACTGATGTCTCAGACAAAATGTTGTTTCTGTTGTATGGTTATGACTGCTGACTCCTTGGGGTCTGCAGTGAAAAAGAAACACAGCAAAAGGAATGAAAAGTCTATGTTTTGTTGAGAAAAAAGCACTATGTAGTTTCAGATGGCAGTCCAGTGGTGAAAAGAGAGAGGGATTTTCAAGGATTTAGCGCCATTAAAGTGAAGGCCCTTGCTTTACGTTTAAATCCTAAGAAGGTGCCCTGAAGTGTAAGACTGTATCCAGCTAAACTCTCAATTTATGGAAAGAGTGTGCAATACAATTCCTTGTCTCAGGAGCAACATCATACAGAATCTGCAGTAAATTTAATACAGGGCTGGCAGGGCCCATCAAATCTTGGCAGGATCACCTATGTTTTACTGATTCTGGAAATAAAAGAGATGCAAAGTATAAAGGTCATGGATTCTTCTTCTGTGGTCAGTTCATCACATTTGTGGCCATGTATGATTGGGAGATTCAGAGTCCCGGGGAAGAGACTGTGGGAGTTCATTGCATGAAGTGTTGAAGATGAAGCTGAGTGACATTTGAGACCACAGGATGTTGAGATTTCCAAACTATGAGACATCTGTCATGGAGGCCTACATATGAGGAATGGAAGTATCAAAAGTACAAGATATATGAGAAGGGAAGGTGTTGTGTAATATTTTGACCATATTTTGATAATAAAGCTTATTTGGAGTCAGAGAACAGTGCTAGCCATTAGCTGACCAAAAATACCATTGAACTTTGGGGGACTGTGGACAGATAGGAGACAGGAAGTAGACAGGTGGAGCTGAGAGAGGATCTTGATCCTTTTTAGATGGAAGAGGTAGGAGTCACTGGTGGTGCTCTGCTGCTTCTCTGATCTTTCAGGGTCATACTGCCCATATCTGACTCCTGAGTTTTTATTGATAAAGATGAATTAGATTAGCACTTCATCAGGCATCTTAACAGATATGCTCAGTTAACAGAAGGCTAACTAAGACCCCCAGAGATAGGTTACAGAATAGACAATTAATTTTATAATTTTTAAATGCTATTGAAAAGGAAACAGCAGCTATGGGGAGACATTAGATAATAAAAAAATCCCCGCCAAATTAAACCAACCTGTATGCTTTAAAGATACGTTGTCCTCAGAATAAAACCAAGGTATGTGTTAAACTGTGGAAGAAGTTATGCTTTTGTTTCCCCAGGGATAATAAATCTATAGAGACCATCAAAATTGATGAAGATCAGATTCAAACAAAAAGATAGTTCTCTTGATTAAAAGAGACAACAGTTCATCAAGCAGCATTACCACTCAATTTAAACTAATTTAGAAGACTAACAGGTGTTTACTCCTACATGCTCTGAGGAACAAATAACCCAGCACATCTTGCAAGAAGGACTAATTGTAGGTGAAGGTTTTGTGGCTGGGTTGGTGAACCAGTCTCCCAATACTGAAAACTTTCCCTCCTTACAGAAGGCTGCACAGGCTCCTTATTCCCCATTCCTAAGAGTCCTTGTTAGGGTCATTTTCATAGACTCTAATGAGTATCCGCTGTACTAGGTTTCCATATCGACTCCCAAACATTCCCTATTTCCAGTAATCTCTCAGCATTCTCCCTCCACTCAACCACTCCAACCTGCTTTCTCCTATTCTCATTCCCACCCCCATTCCATCCAGGATTTTTTTGCTTTTGTGTCCAAGGAAAACAAGAGGCTGTGAATTAGTTGATTTGGATCAAGTTTGATCAGGGAATACCCCCTGAATCTTGATAGGTGATATATAGCAACAAAGTTTATAGCTGGTCCTCCCTGGTCTTGGCCATTTTCTCAAATTTTCTCAGGGACCCATAGAGATGCCTCCATCCACAGGCAATAAGAATTAGTATAGAGAAAATGACACCCATATTAACAAGAGTTGTGGTGTGGGAGGCTTTTGGTTGGTTATTTGATGTGTCATGGATGTTTGCTGTAATTTAGGGAAATACAGCATAAAAAGACAACTATTTATCTCATATTTTACATTGGTATGGATATTGGTATAATGATCAAATTTAAATTTAATTTTGTTACACTGTATGTTTCTACTCTTATTTGGGTATTGTCTTTATGCAGCTGATTTAAAAATGCAATAATTAAGAAATGACGTTACTAATTAATCTCTAATAATCAAACTTGTAGTCACATTAGGTATGTTTTCAAGCTTATACCACTATATTTTGGAAAGATAGATCATTTTATATATACATATATTTTTTATCCTATCTTTACACAAATTCTTTCAGAAGAAATATATTTTTAGTACATATTCATGAGACCTCTGCACACTTATCAGGACACATGACTCTGATACACATATTGCAATTAAATTCAGTGATGTTAAGCAATGTCATTATTTGAATTTTACATGTGAAAATCTTCAGAGAACAAATAATGAATAGTATTCCTTAAGGTATTGAATCCAAAAGTTGAAATGCTCTTTCTACAGAGAAAGAAAACGCTTGGCTTTCAGAGATAGAGAGGATGCTGCTTATCTGTGTGAGGCAGAGGCTTCAAACACATCAGTACCTCTAAAGGACTACAGCACACACCTGACACTCTATTTGATCTTGTGATTCATTTCATTTATGACCAGTGGGTTGCAAAAATATGTATTAGTAAGGCAAATAATTATGCATGTTACATTTCACACCTAAGTTACTTTTAAAATTACCTCATTTGCCTTAAATGAAATTATATTCATAAACTATGATTTGAAAAGTTAAACATCTGAATGAGTACCATCCCTGGGAAGCCTGTTAGAGAGAAGAGCAAAAGAACTGGACTTACAACCAAGACTGTATGTGTCTCTTATAACATTGCTCATTAGCATGCATTGATTTAGAGTTACAAAGTATAGCTTGATATATATGTGTGTGTATGTATGTATGTATCATATATGTATATATATATACATATCTGGCAGTGTTTTTAGTGAAGATAGATCATTTTAAAACTCACAAAATATGGCATTTAAGATGTTTAATAACCTAAGGATTTTATTTATGTATGTATTTATATGTATGTATGTATATACATATCTGGTAGAGTTTTTAGTGAAAGATAGATCATTTTAAAATTCACAAAATATGGCATTTAAGATGTTTAATAACCTAAGGATTTTCATGACAATGAGATATATCTGCTCCTGGTGCACCAATTTATTTCAAAGAAGAATAATGGGCATTGAAGAAACCATTGGAGTTTGCTTTCATTCTGGCAAGGTTAGCCATTTGGGCAAGAAACTGTTTTTCCTTGACTGCTTGCTAGTATGTTGTTTAAGCAAGATATGCAGGACCCATGGGAAAATAACTGCTGACCTTTGCCAAAACAAGGTGGGATGGCTTACAGGTTTCCTGCTTCACTGGAGAGTCTGCCAGACATTTTGCAAGACAGAGAGGAAAATGACTGATGAAATGTGTCAATACAAGGTATAACAGTCCTTAAAATGTCCTGCTTCACTAAAAACTCTCCCAGATACTGTAGGTTGATAATGGATGGCCCAGTGTTGTGAAACTTTGGATGACTGTCCAGGCAGCCAGATTTCTCTTATAATAAGTAATATTACATTCTTCTCAGGTGTTTGGAACTAAAGAGTAAATAATTTTTAGAGCTATAGTTTTCCTCACTTAAGATAGAAAGTAAATTAGGTGTAAAACTTTTGAATCACTAATGGTGCGGGAGAATTGTCTGTATTCTGTCAATTATGTTTTAAATAAATGCTGATTGGCCAGGCAGGAAGTATAGGCGGATCAACCAGACAGGAAGTAGAGGCGGGGCTATTAGAACAAGAGAATTGTGGGAAGAAGGAAGCTCTCTCTAGACTCTTGCCCAGACCACCGAAGAAGCAGGATGTGACCTGCCCTGCTGAGAAAGGTACTGAGCCATGTGGCTAACATAGATAAGAATAATGGGTTAATATAAGCTACAAGAGCTAATACGAAGCCTGAGTAATGGGCCAATCAGTTTATCATTAATATAGACTCTCTGTATGATTTTCTTTTGGGCTAAATGGCTATGGGAACTGGGCAGGACAGAAACCCCGACAAGCAGGCCCTTATGTTACAGAATGGCCGCCCAATGTGTGGATAACTGCATCCACAGAAAGCCTGAGAAAGCTTAGGAAAGAATAGAGTAAAGCATGTTTTCTTGGTAGCAGCAATTTCTTGGGTCTGCTCTGCTTGCTAGAGGCAAGCAAGTACTCTCATTTAAGAGAGACTTCCTTATTCAGCTTTAGCTGCAAAACCTTGCAGCTCTTTTAAGAGGTCCTCCATGAAACACTTAAATAGTGTTGATAAAAACCTCATGCTTTTCGGTTTTCAGCCGTAGCGGGGGGGGGGGGAAGTTGCGCCATTTTAAAATGCTGGTTTTCTGGGCCATCCTGCCATGGCAAACTCTGACTCTTTCAGGCAGGCGGTCCAACTACTGATCATTTGACTGTGGTTTGTGGACACACTGCTGCAGCTTGCTTGCTGGCAGCGACCTTGAAACACTGTAGAGTTGTGGCAATGAACAAACACAGCTGGTACCTCAGCCATGAGGCTGGAATCTCATAAAACTAAGGAATGGGTTGGATCCAGCCATCAAAGGCACAGCTTTTAATCCTACCCTTATTGCTTGGTAAATTAAAGACTCATGTGGTCAAAAAAGAGATATACAGTAAAGAGAGATTCAAAGATAAAACTTCTAAGTGGTTTACAGTATGTTAAATATATATACAGGCTAAAGGTTAAAGTCCTTAAAATAATAAAAAAAAGAAAGACAGTAGTTGGGTATGGTGGTACACACCTTTAATCCCAACACTTGGGAGGCAGAGGTAGACTGACCTCTGTGACTTCAAGGTGTGGTAGCACACACCTTTAATCCCAAAGCTTGGGAGGCAGAGGCAGACAGATCTCTGTGAGTTCAAGGTGTGGTAGCATACACCTTTAATCCCAGTACTGGGGAGGAAGAAACAGGCAGATCTCTGTGAGTTCAGGTATAGCCTGGTCTACAGAGGGAGTTCTAGGTCAAAGATACACAGAGAACCTGTCTCAAAAAGCCAAAAGTTAAAAGTAAAAATTAAAAAAAAAAAATAGAGGTTAAAATAGAAGTACAGAGCATTTGAGTGTGGTTTGTGAGCAGAATGTTGCAGCTTGCTTGCTGGCAGGGACCTTAAGATGCCATAAAGTTGTGGCAATAAACATGGCTCTGGCTGGTACATCAGCCATGAGGCTGGAATCTCATAAAGCTAAGGAATGGGCTGGATCCAGTCGTCAAAGACACAGCTTTAATCCTACCCATATTGCTTGGTAAATTAAAGACTCATGTGGTAAGAAAAAGAGAGATATACAATAAAGAGAGATTCAAAGACAAAGAAAACCTTTAAATGGTTTACAGTGTGTTAAAAATATATGCAGGCTAAAGGTTAAAGTTCTTAAAGTAAAAAAGAAAGAAAGAGAGTAGTTGGGTGTGGTGGTACACACCTTTAATCCCAACCCTTGGGAGGCAGAGGTAGATTGACCTCTGTGACTTCAAGGTGTAGTATCATACACCTTTAATCCCAAAGCTTGAGAACCTGTCTCAAAAAGCCAAAAGTTAAAAATAAAGGAAATAGAGTTTAAAATAAAGCCGCATAAAGATGAAAAATACACAGAGAATCTTGATACTGTATGTTATTATGCTCCCTTTGAATTGTTTGAATGCTGAGGAAGGAGCAACAGCTACTAAAAGATATTTGCTTATGAATGCTGCTGAATTAATCCAAGGTAGGTATTTTGAAAATACCTTGACTTCAAAATTGAAGTCAAAAGATATGTTACTTTGGAGAAGAGAATTTGCTTTTGTTTCCACAGGAAATGAGAGGCTGTGGATTCATTCTGAGTTAAGAAAAATCAGGTTTGGTCAAGGAAGACCACCTGAGAAATCTCCAGTAGGAACAGATGGCCCAGATGACCGAGTTCTACATCCAGAACAGGTTCAAGACTGCTGCCTGAGATGATCAAGACTCACAGGATACTCCAGTCAGGACTTGATCATAACTCTAAATTTTCTTTAGGTCCCCATAAGATTATCAGCGCCCCTAACCAGCCGGAAGTAGCCTGGAATACTACGCCCACATTCCCAAAATGGACTATGGATATTTTCCTTTGTTTAAAAAAAAGGGGGGGGAAGTGGTACAGGAGAATTGTCTGTATTCTGTCAATCATGTTTTAAATAAACGCTGATTGGCCAGGCTGAAATTATAGGCAGGTCAACCAGACAGGAAGTAGAGGCGGGGAAAGGAGAACAGGAGAATTCTGGGAAGAAGGAAGCTCTTCCCAAGACTCCTGCCCAGACCACTGAAGAAGCAGGACGTGATCTGCCCCGCTGTAAAAGGTACTGAGCCATGTGGCTAACATAGATAAGGATAATGGGTTAATATAAGCTACAAGAGCTAATAAGAAGCCTGAGCTAATGGGCCAATCAGTTTATAACCTAACATAGACTCTCTGTGTGATTTTCTCTGGGACTAAACAGCTGGGGGACTGGGCAGGACATAAACCCCAACAAGCCCGGCCCTCGTGTTACAGAGACTTATTGTTTTTGTAGTCTGAAATGAGATGCAATGAACAGACAATTATAACATTTAACAGTAAACATAGGTGCATTTAAGTTACATGTATGAACCCACATACAGAGTGAACAGGAAATGGATGAAGTGGTTGCTCTTGGTGGGCCCTATCAAAGGCATGCCACTGCACAAAACACACATGCAACAGAATCAACAAGAGGAATTTAGAGACAAAAGCATAAGTAAATTGGGTATACCTAAGTAAAGATGGTAGAACTTGGTCACCTGACCTGGCTCTCAGCCAAGATTGTGGCAAAGTCACCTGACCGCAGTTAAGATGGTAGTAAGGTCACTTGACCTCAGTCAAACTGGCAGTGGTCACATGTTGTATGGGAAAGCTACAATTTTTGAGCTGCAGGGATTTTAAGCTTAATAATAAGAGAGACATAGAGGTGTGATCCACCCTGTCACTGAGCCACAGCACCACAAGCTGCAGTTGGGAGCAAAAGGCTGGAACTGAAAACAGGCACCTCATGGATCCGACCAATCTTGTTGGCAGCAGTAGCGATGGCAGTGACAGTTTGAGGAAACTCCTTCCATTTGCCTGTGTGCTGACTGTAGTTAGAAAGCTCCCATAAAAGTAGAGCCAACAGGATACCGGTGGAGTGAGGGTAGGAGCTGATGAAGTAGGGCATTAAGACCTGTGGTTTTAGGGCCTCTAAAAGGCATCCATCTCAGGGGGAAGGGACATGGATGGCTTGCTACCCATAAGTGAAACTGTGAAAACCCACGAAATGGCAACATCACAAGGCATACAGGGAGATGTCTCTTCCTCTATAGATGGGGTGTAAATCAGTATAAACACTGCAGGAGCCCTGGGAGAGCATCCCCTGCCCCCAGGTGGGATGCTATGGCTGGACTGGATCCGGTCAGGGTGACTCGGAAGCCAGAGAGGCCAGAGGCCGCTATGAACAGCCTTTCATAGCAGGGAAAAAAAGAAAAGAAAAAGGAGTATCTGAGGGACCCTGGGCCCCCAGTTGAGGGAGGACCAGCCCCAGGCTGTCCAAACACAATTTTAGCTAAGGGAAGCAATCCAGAGATGAATGTCAGTGAAGAGCTCAACCGTAGCCTTAAAGACTGTGGTTGGGGGCTGTCCCCCCATTTCTAGTAACACCAGAAGATTGCCAGGAGCTCAACGGTTCAAAGAAATGGTTAAGCTGACCATAATAGGAAACTCAGCAATTAAAACCAGTGTTGTGCAGAAAAATTGTGCTGTAGAAATTGCACTTAGGCATATGGAACATATGGTTGTGGGAAAAATGGGAGAGGGGCTCAGAGTGAGTGAGCCTCCCGAGTCTCATGGCACCAATGTAATGGATTAAATAAAAATGCTAAGGGTCCCTGAGTGGTTGCAGTGGACAGTGGGCCATGAGACCATGCTGCAGGTCCCCAAGCAGGGGCAGGTAGAAGGCAGGGGATCCTAAGAGCAGCCAGTCCCAGGCAGGGATGATGCACGAGACCATGAGGAGAGACAGACAGATAGGCATGACATGAGACCACGTTGCAGGTCTCCGAAGGTGACTGGTCCCGGGCAGGGAGCCATGCAATGGGCAAGAGACAGAGACATGGATAGGCATGCCATGCAGAATGAGGTTGGATATTTATTTAGTGGGTTTGCAAAGGGGAAAGGAGAGAAGAGCAGAGAGAGAGAGAGTGGGGTAAGGGGAGACGTGGGGAGAGACAGAAGCTGCCTCTTTGAGAGGGAGACAGAAAAGAAGGACTCAGGCTGGAATCTGAAGATCAGCTTGCCTTGGCAGATGGGGGAGGGAGTGGGCATGGCTTGTCTCTTAAAGAGACAGGACAGATCATTACAAGGAGGTCCCATTTATTAATTGTTTCTCTGTAGTATGAGGAATGGAGCAGTCTGTGTCCCACCGCCTGGCTAGCTTACACCTGAAATAACCACATGGAAATTGTATTAATTAAATTACTGCCTGGCCCATTAGTTCTAGCCTCTTATTGGCTAACTCTCTCATCTTGATTCAACCCATTTTTAATAATCTGTAGTCACCACGAGGTTGTGGCTTACCGGGAAAGATTCAGCATGTCTACTTGGCAACTTCATGCTGGCAGCTCTCTGTCTCTGCCTGCCTTCTCCCAGCATTCTGTTCTGTCCACTTCGCCTACCTGATTTCTGCCCTATCAAAAGGCCAAGGCAGTTTTCTTTATTCAACCAATGAAAGCAATCAAATACAGAAGGACCTCCTATACCATTTCTCTCAGTGTCTGTGCTACTGGGGTTATATTGAAGGAGTATCTCCTGTGCATGTGTTCAAGTGTACTTCCTACTTTCTCTTCTATGAGGTTCAGTGTGGTTGGCTTTATGCTGAGGTCTTTGATCCATTTGGACTTGAGTTTTGTGCACGGTGATAGACATGGATCTATTTTCATTCTTCTACATGTTCCATCATCCAGTCTTAATGATGGGAGAAAGACCTAAAATTTTGTTTTCTTTTTCTGGTTCCTGCTTTTCTCCTCTTTGTCTGAAGTCCCTGCTACCACCATAAAGTACCTTCAGTTCTCCTGACCTCAGCATGAAATCACAGATCATCCCCCCCCCAAAATCTCCTTTAATTGTTAATATCTTGGGCAGCCTTCCACCTGGGGAGAAGGGGAATTATTTTACTCCACATTGTGAATGGGCTGTGCAAGCTAGGCACATTGTGTACAGGAGGAAGAATGGGAAGTGCCTATAGAGTGCAGGAAGATAGCAGGGTTAGCTGTTGGAGCCAGGGCAAATGCTATTGAAATGTGTTATGTTGATCCCGCCAGATGAAGCAGTGAATGGATGCTTAAAAGAAATCCCACACTAGCTGAGAATTGAGAAATAGATATTTACTTAGGGGTAAACTCACAAATCAGAATCTTCCACTTGACCAGTTGAATCACACAATCCAAAACGGGTAGCCGGCAGAAAGGAGCAAGGGGAAGGAGAAAAGGGATGGATGCAAGTTCGGTGTCTGTGTTTATAGTATAAGAGGCCACACCCAAGTAGGTGGGTAATTACAAACTGTAAATCTTCCTACAGCACCTCCCCCTTTTGTTTAAATAAGAGAGTTCTAAGCCTAATACAAAATTATATATGATGAGAACAAATATCTTATTGTAACTAGCTTAAGTGTTGTATAATAAATAACTTGGCCAAGTCATGAGAGGAAAGTAACTACAATTCTCTAGCCTTCAACCCCATCGAAGATTCGAGAAGGGAAATAATATTATTTGAGTAAGTAGGAAGTGCAATCAAGCAACTTCCAAAATGTGCAACAAATGACAGATATAACTGCCTACCTGGGCAATCACCCAGAGTCTCATTTGCAACATTGAAGCAACCAACTTTGGCTAAGGCCTAGAATAACTGACAGACAATTTTTAAAGGCAAGAAATTTTTCAAAACATACTTATTGCTATAATAAGCAAAAAAACATTTCCTTTTTCTAGAAACATATGCTGGACCATTATCTGTCTTTATTTGGGCAGGTATACCCATGATGACCATAAATTCTAGTAGATGTGTGATTACTGTAGCAGCCTTTTCTGAGTTTAAAGCAGTTGCCCATTGAGCGCCTGAATAAGTGTCACTTGTGTGGTACACATATTTTAATTTTTCAAATTCTGCAAAGTGGAACACATGCATCTGCCAGATTTTATTCCTTTGAGTACCCTTTGGGTTAGTCCCTGCAGGTAGTGGTGTTTGGTTATAGAAGGACCAAGTAGGGCATCTCTTTATAATCTCCTTAGCTTGTTGCCATGTAATAGAAAACTCTTTCTTTAAACCTTTGCTAGTGACGTGATTTTTTTTATGAAATTTTGAGGCCTGCAACATGCTTCCAATCAATAACTGATCAATTTCTGTATTACCTTGTGCTACAGGACCTGGCAGACCTGTATGGGATCAGATGTATGTTTTGTACTAGTACAAAGCGTATTCCTGATTATGTCTTGTACCTGGATAAACAATGAAGTCAATTCTGTATCATCTGGTATAAATTTAGCAGCTTCAATATGCAAGATAACTCTTTCTGCATATTGTGAATCAGTAACTATATTAAGAGGTTCTTTAAAATCCCATAGCACCATGAGAATGGCATATAATTCTGCTTTTTGGACAGAATTATAAGGGCTTTGTTCTACCTTACTCAATTCTTTTGATTTGTAACCTGCCTTCCCTGATTTATTTGCATCAGTATAAAATGTACGGGCTCCAGTTATCATGTACAATTTTTTATTTCATCAGTATTGAAAGGCACTATAATTTCTGCTGGGTCTATACCTGTTAGTTGACAAAGTCTCAATTTACCTTTTATAATTAATTTAGAGACTTTTTCCACATAAGTTTTTAATTTTTTTGCTTGGTTTATATGGTTAAAAAGTTCCATTCTGAAATAATATCTTCCCTCTGCATTAAAATTCTTGTAGGAGAAATTCTGGAAGGCAATATGACTATAATACAGCTAAGATTTGGATTCACCCTCTCCACATGTGCCTCCTGTAATTTTTTTCAACCATTGTCAGTTCCTTTTTTGCTTCAGCTGTTAATTCTCTGGGACTATTCAAATCTTTATCACCATCTAAGGTTTTGTTTAAATGAATTGTTAGATCCGGTGTTATCCCAACAGCCAGTCGTAGACTGGAAATGTCTCCTAACAATCTTTGAAGTCATTAAGAGTCCATAACCGGTCTCTCCTAATTATCTCTGTATGTTTGAAATAGTGTGGGTCTGGAGGGAATTCAGAGCCAGGAATCACTGTGCTGTGTCTTTAAGCACAGTGTAACTTTAAGGGAGGGGCTCTTGTCCTTCAGTCTTCGCAAGCTATTCAAGGTCCCCAGTCAGACCTGCCAGTCAGAAGTTGTACAGGGTTTTGTGTGTTGTTCTGTGAGTGATGAGGCAGGGAGTTTGCTGCCAGCTGCAGTATTATACAGTAATTGCTCAGTCATCCTTCCATGAGTGACTTATCAGCGTTATTGCTTTGTCAATAAAATGGCTGATTTTTACTGTAGATTTTCACTGTAGCTGACTCTCTTTTGGATGCATATTTGGGAATTAATTCCAACAACTCGGAAAATGTTTCCTATGTTTTGGATCTTACTGATCACATTTCCCTAGCCACATGTGGACACAGTTTCTCACTGCCAGGAGGTTCCTCTCTCCTAGGTAAACACAGATATCTGCCTTCCTGCAATTATCTTCATCAGCAGGCATTTGGTCAGTGTCTAGGTTCCAGGCAAAAGCATCCCATTTAAAATATTCACAGATATCCAAGGACATAGAATTACTACTTGCCCAAACCTGCTGATTTATAGCTGCTCATATAGAAGAATAAGTTTGCCCTAGTTTTACCTCACTTATAGATAAGGAATACAATGACCCAAAAGTAACCTTCATTAAAAGATACTTAACTCCTTATGCTCACCTTCACCTCAGTTTACTGATGATTGTAGTTCATGAAATTTATTGCTTGTGTCTTACTTTCAAGGACAGCAGAAGAGATAATTAACTGAAACCTGGAGAAAGATTTCCTGCTGGTGCCACAGACCCACAACACCCATGATTAGAATGACTTATAACAATATACCCTGGAACTGTTAATTTAGATGCCTGAGTCTCATCTCTTCTTTGTTTCTACTGCATAGAGCAATAAATGTAAACTCCAGACCTAGGCCCATAGAAATTGCAGCATCTAGTGAATGTGCTAATCAGATCAGGAACCATTAACTTTCCCCTGATGGTTTACATAGGTTGCCTGGTTACCTGATATCCTATAGGCATGCTGGGCAAAAGAATTTCAGCCCTGGATCCTGCTAGGGCTGAGGAATTACTGGGTATAAGGGCAAATATTACCGAGAATGTTTGTAACAGGAGGATAAGTAATAAGGAATAAAGACGAATAAAGAAACATGGATAGACAGATCTGTTGTGAGTAAATTTGTTAACCCTCAAATTTTAGGTTCATTCCTTTATTATGGTGTCTTTAATTAAGCCCTGAGGTGGATTCTTAAGGGCTGGACTCTTGAGGATCCCATTAGTAACTGAGTGTGGAGCATGTACAATCTTGGATAGCACAACATGGTGAGTGAAGGGCTGCTGCCTACGGATGGTGAGGAATAGATGGTACACCTCTGAAGCTGGTGCTTTGTTGCTCTCTGGGTTGGTGGGAGTCTGCAGCCATATTTGGTGTCCTGTGAGGTTTCATGTGATCCTTGAAATTCCCTGGACCCAGGTATCTGCCTCTGAATAGCTTTGCTTCATGAGCTGCCACTGTGCATAACATTGGGAGCAAGGAGCCATGTGTTGATACATCTTTGTAGTTCAGGTCAACATGCTTTTGGTACTTCCATGGAAATGGGTAAAAAAAATCAGAGATACCTAGTTTCTCTAGTATCTTCTAGAAGCTCTACACTTCACATTTAATATTTAGGTGAAAGACACTTTTGTATTTAATTTTTTGGAAGTTGTAAATGGCAACACATAATTGGGTAGCACTTCCTGTGATGTAGAAGAAAAAAATTGGTGATGTAAAGGATTTCCCAGTGATCAGGAGACAGTCACAGAAAGTAAAATTTTGCTAAGGGAGGGCTGCCTCTAAAATACCCTGTAGGTAGAAGTTTCTGTCCTACCAGCAACTGCCAAATATCAGGCAGCAGCTTTGAAAACAATTGACTTGGAGGATTAACATTTCTTATAATTGCTTGGTTGGAAGCTCAGACCTATTATTAACTAGCTCTTACAAGTAAATTAGCCTGTAATTCTAATGTACATTTAACCATGTAACTTGGTACCTTTTCTCATTATGGCATTCTCAGCTTGCTTCCTCTATGTTGGGCTGGTAACTCCTGACTTTGTCATTCTCCTTCCCAGGATTCTCAGTTTGGCTTTTCCATATAACTTCCTACCCAGTTACTGGCCAATCAGCATTTTATTAAATCAATTCAAATGACAAATCTTTACAGTGTACAGGTGTTTTATTCCACAGTATTTCATTTTTTTGTCTAATTGAAAAGGAAGATTTTTAACTTTAACAAAATAAGATTATATAAAAAACAATTATTAAGAATTACAGTAACTATATAAAATCCATGTGCATTTGGAAATATTAGAGAAAATAATTGTCTATCTTATCTTGGTGAGTCTAAAGTTTTGTATTGAAGCACTTGGCGGTAAAGTCAGAGATGCTCCCTACCTGCGGGGGTATTGAAGTCCCAATCTGGACGGTTCAGAGGAAAGGCGGCATCAATTTCATTGGGCAATTGGGTAGGTCTTCCATCTATTCCCGGACCATTCTTCCGAGCCTCTAAGAAGACCCTCTGCTTTTCCTCTGCTGTCAAGAGAGCCTTTAAGAGTTGCTGACAATCGTCCCAGGTCAGCTGATGGGTAGTCAGGATGGACTCGATTAGTCTGGTGAGGGCTACTGGATCCTTGGAGAAAGGGGGGTTAAAGGTCTTCCAGTTATAGAGGTCAGAAGTGGAGAATGGGAAATACTGGACCTGCCCTCCCACCATCGGTCACAAGGGGAAGAGGCGGGCAGTCCCATCAGGCGGAGGTCCCTCCCTCCGCCCCCTGGTCCTTCCCGCAATCGGCGAGTGGAGCGACCGGGCATCTCCCTCAGAGAAGGGACCGGGAGTCATGCTGTCTGGTTCTTTGGTGGGCACAGGAGGGTTCTGTGCCGGCGCGGGGATGGGGGGTGGTCTGTAAGGGGGAGGTCCATCTGTCAAGAGATCTATCAGGGTCGAATTGTCCGGGGGTAGGACCTGTTTCTTGGCTGTCTTAGGAGTCTTGTCTAAGAGAGGATAGAGAGAGGAGGGTGATGGGAGGAGAGGAGCTGAGGGCGGAGGAGGTGCAGACGGCCCCACCGGGGAAGAGAGGTTGGACTTAGGCTGGACAAACGGAGCCACCCAGGGTGGTGGGTCGTAAGCCAGGCTCTCCCACGTGGCGATGTACGCTACTTGATCTGGGTGGCCGTGAGGCCCTGGACTAGACTTTTTCTTTTACCTGTAAAATAATACCTATTAAAAGTTCCATCTCTTGGCCAACCCACATCAAAAGTGGGCCATTCCAAGGTACAAAAAAGTTGCCATTTCTTCTTCTTGATTATAACCGACTGATTGTTTGCGCGGTTTTGTACTTCTTGCCAATGATCTAGGGTAAGGCTCAAAGGAGTGGTTAGTGTATGACCCATTATGGTCTGAGACGGAAATTCAAAGAAGAGAGCAAGGGTAACAAACAGGACGAACACAACAGAGACAAAGCTGGCACACAGACGTGCAGCGCGTTTTCGGCGCAAAACTGAAACCAAAAATTCAGACGGAGATCGGGTTAAAAATTCTCCCCGATCCACCAACAGATTCACGTATCCTGCAGATACGTATTGGGCTCCCACTAAGCAGGAACCCCAGATCCCTGGAACATCTTCCAGGCTGGCAGGGGAGAAGTCCGAGCTCATCAGCTCCTTCTCGGGCCGCCTACAGATGCCTACGCCTCGTAGGTACAGAACATAAAAGACAATGACAGACACACACAGATAAAGACAACAGTAGGTACCTAATTCTTGGATCCCGAATCAGCCTCCCGAAAGTCGGGGTTGGCGTCCTCTCGGATGGGCAAATCTCGGTGGAACCTCCAAGATGAAGAGACCCCCGGTAAGGGGAAACCCTCCAGCAGACGCTCCCCACCAAGAGAAGACTCCAGTCATCCTCGGCTGCACAAGCAAGAGGCGTTTATTAGTTGGTTACACAGGCCTGCGGATGCTGCAGCAATCAGGTTGCTGAGCATGCTGGGCTCAGAGAACAAAGCAGTTAATATAGGATTTTGGGGCAGGCAGCTTTAGGGTACCCAGCAACAAGTATTTCATTGGTTAATTCATATAGAGCATAGGGTTATTTTGGGGTGCAGTGATTTGTTTCACTTTGGATTCCTGGGAAAACCACAAAAACAGACATGTCTCCTAATGACAAGGACACTGTGTTTGGCAGGGTCTTACTGCCCTTCTTTATCACTCCTATTTTGGCTATCCCAGGTGGGCTAGCTGGTGAGTCATGGGTCATGGTGCCCATCTGTTGCTCCCCTTTATCTTTTGGTCCTTGACTGACTAGAAGGGCACCCAACTTTGACTTTATTTCTTTTATTTTTTAATTCTTTCAGTATCTAATTAAATTTTTATTAAAACTAAGGAAAATTATAACCGTTTAGATATCAACTCCATCTAAGACCCCAGAAAGTTAAAAGTTATCTAATATCTTGCCTGGACAGTCATCCAATGTTCCTCTGCAGCATTGGGGCATCCAGTTATGGCCTACAGGACTAGCATGTCTGACAGACTTTCCTGTACAGCAGGACATTTTGAAGGACTTGTAGTGGCATTCAATTGTATTTTAATTAATAAAGCTTGCCTAGGGATTGTGAGAGTAAAAACAGCCACATTGGTCAGCCTTACAGCCAGGGAGTAGTAAGACTCACCTTTAATACCAGTAGCCACACAGTTGCCATAGAAACTGGGCATGCATGCCTTTAACCCCGTGGTGCATGCCTTAAATCCGAGAACTAGAGAGGATCATAAAATGGAAGGAAACAGCTCTCAGACACAGTCTCAATCTGAGATTCCTGGAGTCAGGATCACCATTTCTTGGGCTGAGATCAAGGTAAGAGCCAGTGACTGGCTGCATTGCTTTTTGGATCTTCCAGTTAACCCCAATTTCTCTCTCTGAGTGTTTATTAATCATACTTCAAGGACTGTCCTACCTTGTATTGATAAACTTCATCAGTGACTTTCTTTTGTGTCCTGCCTGTCCATTTAGGCAGTGTGTGATCAGCAGTCAAGGCAAAGGTAGTTTAAGTTCTTAAAACATTTTAAATGTCATATTCTATATTCTGTAGATCTCAGACATGTTTGAAGATGACCTATATATCTAAAATATATCTCTATGTGACCTTTAAAATATACTTAACATGACTACAAGTTCGATTGTAATAAGTTAGTACCTACTATCTTACATTTCTTTATCTTTTTGGGGTTTTTTGTTGTTGTTGTTCTAGACAGGGTTTCTCTGTAATTTTGAAGGCTGTCCTGAACTTGCTCTATAGACCAGTCTGGCCTTTAACTCACAGAGGTTCACCTGCCTCTGTCTTCTAAGTGCTGGGATTAAGGCATGCACCATCACATCACCACCTGGCCAAAAACGTTTTTGTGGGTTTTTTGAGACAGGATTTCTCTGTATAACACTAACTCTGCTGGCATTCATACCATAGAGCAGGCTGGCCTTGAACTCACAAAGATCTGCCTATCCCTGCCTCCTCAGTGCAGGGAGTAAAAACATGCACCCCCACTGCCTCGCCTAACTTGTATTTCTTTATATCTTAATTAATTGTTAATAATAACTTTCATGGACTAGAGATTTGCATTACATTGTTAAATGAATTGAATAGATATAATACCTTGAGCAAGAGTAAATGTCTCCACAGTATTTTCTAATAAAAATAATCTTAAATTTTATCAATGCTCATAGATCCATATCACTGTAAAATATTTAAAGCAAGTAGTTGCTTTTTAAAAGTAGATTAAACAGTTTACCTTCTTATCCTGTCATATCTATATTCCCCTGTTTTCTTTTAGGAGTAGATTCAATAATCTACCCTTTTTCCTATCATTTCTATATTTCCTTTTTTCTTTTCAAAACAAGAACAATGAATCTACTCTACTTTGTTCAGGTTTTTTTCCTGATCTTTGTCAATAACAACTTGCAAACAACCACTCTAAACAATGACAAATATCCATATCCCACTTAACAACCAAAAACCACTCATCACTCCACATCTTGGGAATGTGGGCCTTGTGTTCTTAAAGTTATTTCCTACTGTCTTGGGGTGATGGCATCTGTAGAGGATCCCGAAAAGAATAATTTGGTTTAATAGTCAAGTCCTGGGAGAGGTAGTTATGTCATTTGTTGTCCAGTCTCTGGATAATGGGAAAGGGCATGGCTTGTCTAGGCTCTCGTTAGATAGTCTGAGGCTGTATCATCTCAGCTTGCTACCCTGAAATTGTCCTGACCAGTTTGTATTTCAAAGCAGATGTTTAGGTGGTGTTTGTTAGCAAAGTGGCATTATCATAGTGCAGGTGAAATCTTTGTTGTGGAGCTCCAGCCTCCTTTAGGAGACTTCAAAAGTCACTATAAGGTATGATCATTGTTCACTGCAGAAAACTTAAGCATTTTAAATGTCATTTGCAGCAGATCTCAAAGAGGTTAAAGGATCAATATTTGTTATGTACATTCAGAGTACAAAAACTTAATTACTAGATCCATGATAAAGATACAAACCCAAAATCATGCAAAGGAAGCTAGATAAAACCTTTTTCTAGAATTAATTAGTACTCTATATGACCATTAATATCATGATAAAAGGGACAATTGTATAGTAATCTCTCCCAAAAAATGACTGCAAGCTCTTTGCCAATTTTCACTTCCTGCCCATAATTAGTCAATCTTAACATTAGTAAAATATAATATAATTTTGCCTGGAGTTTGTGAGCAGGGTGCTGCAAGTTGCTTAATGGCAACATAGACCCTCTGTGTCCCTGGAGCTTGGGCAGTGAGCATGACTTACCGACCTGGTGGTGAATATACCTCCACCAAGTTGAGTGAGGTGAAGCCAAAGGGCAAAGCCACAGCATTAGTCCTAGCCGTGCCCACTTAGCATTTTAAAAAGTGCTTCTGGTCAGAAAAGGATTACAGATACACAGTAAAGACAGATTCAGAAAAAAAAAGGCCTCTGAATGAATCACAGTACATTTGATAAATGTACATTGGCCTAAGACAGAGAGGATAAATATCGACAGTCACAGATTGAGAAAATAATTTATGGATATTATACTGAGGCTCTTAAAAACTGAATAAAGCAATCAATGGGCCATAAAAAGGTGGGAAATACACAAAGAATCTGGATTATTTATATTGTATTGTCTTTGAATTTTTTGACTACAAAGAGACATTTGATTCTGGCCTTGCTAAGCTAAGCCAACATATTTATTTTGAAAGTATCGTGACTTCAAAATTTGAGTCTAAGGGTATATTACTTTGGAAAAGAGGTTCTGCTTTTGTTTCCACAGAGGATAGGAACCTGTGGATTCCTTCCAGCCTAATGTGGTTTGATGAAAGAAGGCCTCCCAAAGGTCTCTGTTAATCCTAAAAATACTTCTCCCAACCAATAGCAGTCAGTATTTTGGATAAAATGATGCCCAAATTCCCAAAATTATTGTTTATAAATGTTTGTTTTCACTTAAAAGGTGTTGGGTATAATGGTTAATGGTTTCAGTTGATCTCTTTCTAAAAAAGGGGGGGTATGGTATAGAGATGAATACTTTATATTGGTATGCCTATTGGTGTATTGATATGAATTTGAAGTCTATTTTGTTATACTACATATTATATATAATATATGTATACATATATTGACTCTTGTTAAAAATACTATGTTTCATACAGCTCATATATAAATGTAATGTATAATTAAGAAATACAGATTAATAGATGTTAGGTTTTCTAGGTATACAGAGGTATATTTTAGATAAATAATCTTCAACACTTCAAAAACCTACAGAATATAGTATTTAAAAGGTTTTAAGAACTTAGGTTTTTCTCAACACTGAAACATGTCTGCTTCTGGCAGAACCAACTTCAGAGAGGTTGATAGGCAGTGAAGAAACTCATTATGGAATTTGCCTTCAGTGTTATAAGGCTAGCCATTTAGGCAAGTAATTGCTCTTGTCCAGACTGCTTGATGAAATGCTGTATGAACTAGATGTGCAGGACCCACAGAAAAGTGACTATTGAACTTTCAAAAAGATGGGATGATCCTTCAGGGTTCTTGCTTCACAGATCAAACTGCTGGACATTCTGCAGGACACAGAAGAAAGCAACCAACAAACTTTGCCATTACAAGGTAGAACAGATCTTCAAATTTCCTGCTTCACTGAAAAGTCTGCCAGATTATGGGCCTGTAGACTGAAGATGGATGCCCCAATGTTACAAAACAACTTTCGGTGACTGTACAGGCAGCGAGATGTCTCTGTCATTTCTAGAATGTTGGAAGATGGCTTACAAGGCACTTTCTATTAGGTAATATTATATCCTTTTGGGTTCTTTGATGGAATTGAAGACTAGATAGTTACAATTATAGTTTTTCTTAGTTATGATAAAAGATAAATTATATATAGAATTTAAACTCACCATGATAGATGATAGATTATTTACCTTAATTTGACAAATGTAAATGGACTAAGTATTGTAACTTTAATTATTACTCAATAACCTTGTTATGTATAATTTTACTATGTTAAAATTAAAACCTTCTTTTTAAGTTAGACAGAGAAAGGAAGATGATGTGAGATGTCCTTCTGTATATATGTTGCTTTTATTTATTGATGAATAAAGCTGTTTTGTCCAATGACTTAGCAGAGTAAAACCAGATGGCAAACCTGAATAGAGATAGAAAGAGAAAGTTGGTGCAGTCAAAGAGATGCCATGTAGCCACCAAAGGAGAAAGATGCCAGAACATCACCAGTAAACTACCACCTCATGCCAATGTATAGATTAATAGAAATGGATTTATTTAAGATGAAAACACAATCTAGGAATACACCTGAGCTGTTGGCTAAGGACTGATGTAATTAATATATTTCTATGTGATTATCTGGGTCTTGGCATCCAGGAAATGAAAACATATTCTCTGTTTACATTAAGCAAATGGACCTGAGATGGATAAGAAAGAGATCTAGCTTAGGACAAGACAGTGACCAAGCAAAAGACAAAGGCTGTAAAGAAAGTGTCTCTGTTGTTTTTTTTTCCATATCCCATAACTTTATTTTTTTCCATATTCTTTTATTTTTTCCATTCAAAAAAATTTTACATTTCCTCCCCTTCTCCCAGTCTCCTCCCGCTCTCTCCACCCCTCCTCCCTCCCCCTAGAAGTCATTTGTATAATATTTTGTCCCCAAATCATTACTATTTTCTCTATTCCCTGAGAAACTGAGTAAGGAAGAATTAAAAAATAATTGGCTGATTTCTTGAAAAAGGATTTATTATGTTGGGTGTTATCAATGTTGACTCATTTAGAACAACAGTGAAAAAGAAACAAGTGGAGCAGAAAGAAATGAAGATTCAGTTTAATAGAGAAAACCAGCATGAGGTAGTTTAAAGGGCAGCCCTGTGGTGAAGAAGAGGCAGAAGATTCCATGAAGTTTAGCAGCATTAAAGAGAAGGCCCTTCTTATCATTTGAAGCCTAGGAAGGTAACCTAAGGGTAAGACTCCATCCATCTAAGCCTTTGACTTGTGTAGGCATAGGCAACCTGATTCCTAATGCCAAGAAGCAGCTCCATACAGAATCTCCTTTAATTCTGGTCTATTGTAGTCTCTGGAGAACAAGCTTCAAAACTACCCACAGTTTGCCAAAGAAATTCATGAATGTTGGAAAGAACTAACCTTTGCAATCTGAGGGGTAGGAAAAAAGCACATGTGTTCTAATGGTAGCTTTCTTCATCACTGCATCATGAAATCTCTCTCCTCTCTTTGGTTTTAATGCAGTTACATATATTCCCAACAGAAAGCTCTTTTGTAAATTGCCTGGCTAGACAGCATGGTAGGGAGTGAGTAACCATGCCAGTGCTCTGCTGTGAGCCAGGCTCCAGTGATGTGCAGGTGGAAGCACATAGTGCCTTGTTGTGGGGAGTTATGTGTTAATGTTACCAGCCTGAATTTTAGCAAGTGGCACCAAACTTGCTTTATGTTGGATCTTGGCTCAACAATCAGATCTCTGGGTTTTGTCCTTGTGCATTTCATTTGTAGTGGCAGTTAGTCTACTTTGATTTTGCATTGAGGTTACAATATGTGGATTGTATGTAGCTGTCTGATACTAGAGAGACATCACCATTCTCCTATGTTAGCCTGAGTCATTGATATAAATCAGGGCCTAAGTGCATTACAGTCTTTGTGTAAGAATAGATCTAGTTATGAAGTATACCCTAGTATATTTTCTTTTTATCAAAATTATAGAGTTTAGTGAGGAATCATCTTTAGACAGTCTTCAGAATAAATACCCAAATGATTGAAATGTAATCTTGAGATTACATGTACAGTTTATATGAAAATCCATGGTAATGGGTAGATTCCACAGCTGTTTTACACGTGTAAATTACAGAGAGAAGCAAACAGTGTTCTGAGTCTATGGCATTATAAGTCTTCCTTGAAACAGGGTTCCTTCATCAGAGAATTATCCATCTTGTGGGTGACATCTAATCTTTAATTGCCATCTGCTGCAACTCTGATAAAGCCATTGCTACCAGCATCTGTCAGCATTGGTTCAAGTGTAGTAGTGTCCACCACAAGTTAGAAGCCAAACTTGAGGGGGGGTGGGGATAACCCATGTTGTACTTGTACTGGAAACAAGAAAGATGCAAAATTTATATGTCATAGAATCTTCTGTGCTTTCAGTTCAGCACTGTTGCACCAATCTGTTTTGCAGAGTCCGAAACTCAGTGAAGATCCTGTAAGAGTTCATTGAAGGCATCTGTGAAGATGAAGCCACATTTGTATTTTGAGATGGTAGGATGTTGAGACACCCAGGCTATGAGACATTTGCCATGGAGAACTGCATACATGGAGTGGAACTAGCAAAGGAGAGACATGTATAAAACTTTTGGGGATAGAACTATGTAAGCCCTTTGAGAATGAAGACCTAACCGCCTGAGACAGCTACAAGATTTGCTGTTTGCCCTGATGAATTTTAGTCTTATGTTGTTCAAGTCTTCCCTAACTGTGTCCATATTCCTTTCTTTCTTTATTTAAAATTTATTCTTTTCTCATACAGTACCTCCAACTGCAGCTTCCCCTCCCTCTACTCCTCCCAGTCCTCTTCACTGCTTCCTTCTCCACCAGATCCATTCCTCCTCCATTTAATTTCAGAATAGAGCAGGTATCCCAGGGATATCAAGAAAGCATTGCAGAGCAAGTTACAATAAGGCTAGACACAAACCTTCCTATCAAGGCTGGATGAGGCAACCTCGTAGAAGAAAAAGCATACCAAGAGCAAGTAAAAGAGTCAGAGATATCTCCCCACCACTCCCACTGGTACAAAAACCCCAAGCTACACAGTAATAACTTATATACAGAGGACCTGGTGCAGACCCATGCAGGCTCAGTGACTGCAGGTTCAGTCTCTGTGACTCCCTATGAGGCCTGCTTAGTTGATTTTGTGAGCTGTGTTCTCCAGTGTCCATTTTTATGTTAGGAAAAATTTGACTTAATTTTTAAAAAATTTTTTCTTGACCTTTGAGCTGTGATTCTTCTTTTATTCCTATTATTCTTATTTGTTCTTTTCATAGTGTCCAGATGTCCTGGATGTTATATTTCAGGAAATTTTTCTTTAGATCTAATAATTTTGATTGCTATATCCATTTCATTTATCATACATTCAAAGCCTGAATTTCTGTTTCATGTCTTGTATTCTTTTAGTGACATTTGCCTCTGTAGGTTCTGTTCAATAACCTAGATTTTTTTTCATTTCCAGAATTCCTTCAGTTTGCATTTTTAAATTGCTTCTATTTCCATTTTATGGTCTTGAACAGATTCATTCATTTCTGTCAACTGTTTTTTCTTTTTTGGCTTTCTTTATATTCTCTAATGTATTTTTCCTGCTTTCTTTAAGGAATTCATTCACTTCCTCCTTAAGAACCTCTATCATGTTTATAAAGTTGATGTTAACTTAATTGTACTTTAACTGTGTTTGAATATTCAGGGTGTTCTGCAGTAGGATTGCTGGAATCTGGTGGTGACATATTGCTCTGTCTGTTGGGTTTTTTTTTGTGTGTGTGTGTGTATGTGAGTCTAAAGTTTTATTTTTTTTAATTTTTTAATTTTTTTATTTTTCCATTTAAAAATTTATACTTCCTCCCCTTCTCCCATTCCCCTCCTGTTCTCCCACTAACCCTCCTTCCTCCCCCTCCATCTTTAAGAGAGGGCATGGTACCCTGCCCTGTGGGAAGTCCAAGGCCCTCCCCCTCCATCCAGGCCTAGGAAGGTGGACATCCAAATAGACTAGGTTCACAAAAAAACCAGTACATGCAGCAGAAACAGGTCCCAGTGCCATTATTGATGGCTTCTCAGTCTGCCCACATTGTCAGCCACATTCAGTGAGTCTGGTTTGATCACATGCTCGTTCAGTCTCTGTCCAGCTGGATTTGGAGAGGTCCCATTAGATCAGGCACACTGTCTCAGTGGGTGGACCAGCCCCTCGTAGTCCTGACTTCCTTGCTCATCTTCTCCCTCCTTCTGCTTTTCAACTGGACCTTGGGAGCTCAGTTCATTGCTCTGATGTGGGTCTATGTCTCTATCTCCATCCATCGCCAGACAAAGATTCTATGGTGATATGCAAGATATTCATCAGTGTGACTATAGGACAAGGCCAGTTCAGGCCCCCAGTAATGCCTCTGGAAGTTCCTTTATTGTATAGGAATGTTTTGGCTATCCTGGGCTTTTTGTTTTTCCATATAAAGTTAGTTATTGTTCTCTCAAGTTCTATGAAAATTTTGTTGGGATTTTGATGGGGATTGCATTGAATCTATAGATTGCCTTTGGTAGAATTGCCATTTTTACTATGTTGATCCTACCAACAGGAGAATGGGAGATCCTTTCATTTTCTGGTATCCTCTTCAGTTTTTTTCTTCAAGGCTTTAAAGTTCTTGTCAAATAGATCTTTTAGTTCCTTGGTTAGTGTTACCCCAAGATACTTTATGCTATTTGTGGCTATCATGAAAGGTGATGTTTCTCTGATTTCCCTCTCTGTTTCTTTATCCTTTGTGTATAGAAGGGCTACTGATTTTTTTGAGTTGATCTTGTATCCTGCCATATCACTATAGGTATTTATCAGCTGTAGAAGTTCTTTGATAGAGTTTTTGGGGTCACTTATGTACACTATCATATCATCTGCAAATAAGGAAAATTTGACTTCTTCCTTTCCAATTCTAATCCCCTTGATCTGCTTATTTTCTCTTATGGCTATTGCTAGAACTTCAAGTACTATATTAAAGAGATATGGAGAGAGTGGACAGCCTTGTCTTGTTCCTGATTTTAGTGGAATCGCTCTGAGTTTCTCTCCATTTAATTTGATGGTAGCTCTCGGCTTGCTGTATATTGCTTTTATTATATTTAGATATGAACCTTGTATGCCTAATCTTTCCAAGACCTTTATCATAAAGGGGTGTTGAATTTTGTCAAATGCTTTTTCAGCATCTAATGAAATGATCATATGTTTTTTTTCTTTCAGTTTATTTATATGATGGATTACATTGATAGATTTTCGTATGTTGAACCAGCCCTGCATCTCTGCGATGAAGCCTACTTGATCATAATGAATGATTTTTTTCATGTGTTCTTGAATTCGGTTTGCCAGTATTTTATTGAGAATTTTTGCATCGATGTTCATGAGTGAGATTGGTCTGTAATTTTCTTTCTTGGTTGCATCTTTGTGTGGTTTTGGTATCAGGGTAATCATAGCTTCATAAAAAGTGTTTGGCAATGACTCTTCTGTTTCTATTATGTGAAACACATTAAGGAGTATAGCTATTAGCTCTTTTTGGAAGTTCTGGTAGAATTCTGAATTTAAACCATCTGGTCATGGGCTCTTTTTGGTTGGGAGGTTTTTGATGACAGCTTCTATTTCCTCGCGACTTATAGGTCTCTTTAAATTGTTCACCTGGTCTTGATTTAATTTCAGTATATGGTATTTATCTAAAAAACTGTCCATTTCTTTTACATTTTCCAATTTTGTGGCATACAGGCTTTTGTAGTAAGACCTAATGATTCTCTGAATTTCCTCGGTGTCTTTTGTTATGTCCCCCTTTTCATTTCTGATCTTGTTAATATGAGTGTTCTCTCTCTGCCTTTTGATTAGTTTGGATATGGGTTTGTCAATCTTGTTAATTTTCTCAAAGAACCAGCTCTTTATTTCATTGATTCTTTTGATTGTTTTCTGTGTCTCTATTTTGTTGATTTCAGCCCTCAGTTTGATTATTTTCAGTCTTCTACTCCTCCTGGGTGAGTCTGCTTCTTTTTTTCTAGAGCTTTCAGGTGTGCTGTTAAGTCACTAATGTGTGCTTTCTCCGTTTTCTCTATGTGGGCACTAAGTGCTATGAACTTTCCTCTTAGCACTGCTTTCATAGTGTCCCATAGGTTTGGGTATGTTGTGTTTTTATTTTCATTGAATTCAAGGAAGACTTTAATTTCTTTCTTTATATCTTCCTTGACCCAGGAGTGGTTCAGTTGTTGACTTCAGTTTCCATGAGTTTGTAGGCACTCTGGAGGTGGAATTGTTGTAAAATTCTAACTTTGCTCCATGGTGATCCGATAAGACACAGGTGGTTACTCCAACTTTTTTGTATCTATGGATGTTTGCTTTGTTACTGAGTATGTGATCAATTTTCGAGAAAGTTCCATGAAATGCTGAGAAGAAGGTATATTCTTTCCTGTTTGGGTAGAAAGTTCTATAGATATCTATTAAGTTCATTTGATTCATTACATCTGTTAGTTCTCTTATTTCTGTCTGGTTGAACTGTCCATTGGTGAGAGAGGAGTATTAAAATCTCCTACTATTAGTGTGTGGGGTTTGATGTGTGCTTTGAGTTCTAGTAATGTTTCTTTTACATATGTGGGTGCTTTTATATTAGGGGCATATATATTCAGGATTGAGACTTCATCCTGATGGATTATTCCTGTTATGAGTACAAAGTGTCCATCTCAATCTCTTCTGATTGATTTTAGTTTGAAGTCGATTTTGTTCGATATTAGTATAGCTACACCCACTAATTTCTTAAGGCCTTTTGATTCAAAAAACTTTTCCCAACCCTTTACTCTGAGATAATGTCTCTCTTTGTGGTTGAGGTGTGTTTCTTGTAAACAGCAGAATGTTGGATCCTGTTTCATATCCATTCTCTTAACCTGTACCTTTTTATAGGTGAATTGAGTCCATTGATATGAAGTGGTATTAATGACCAGTGGTTAACTCCAGTTATTTTTTTTTGCTGGTATTTTGTATGTTTCCCTTCTTTGAGTTGTGCTGGTGGAGGATTTTTAGATGTCTGTGTTTTTATGGGTGTTGATTGCTTCCTTTAGTTATGGTTTTCCTTCTAGTACTTTCTGTAAGGCTGGGTTTGTGGCTATGTATTGCTTAAATTTGTTTTTATCCTAGAATATCTTGTTTTCTCCATGGATGGTGAAAGAAAGCTTTGCTGGTTATAGATCCATGGTCTTTTAGTGTCTGCAATACTTCTATCCAAGACCTTCTGGCTTTCATGGTTTCCATAGAGAAGTCAGGTGTAATTCTGATAAGGTTACCTTCATATGTTACTTGACCTTTTTCCTTTGCAGTTCTTAATATTCTTTCTTTATTCTGTATGTTTTGTGTTTTGATTATTATATGACAAGGGGATTTTTTTTGATCCAGTCTATTCGGTGTTCTGCATGCTTCTTGTACCGTCATAGGAATATCCTTCTTTAGGTTGGGATAGTTTTCTTCTATAATTTTGTTAATATATTTTCTGGGCCTTTGAGCTGTACTTCTTCTCCTTCTTCTACTCCTATTATTCTTAGGTTTGGTCTTTTCATGGTGTCCCAGATTTCCTGGATATTTTGTGTTAAGAATTTGTTGGATTTGTTGTTTTCTTTGATCAATGAGTTTATTTTCTCTATCGTATCTTCTGTGTTTGAGATTCTTTATCTCTCGTATTCTGTTGGTTGTCTCTGTAGTTCCTGTTTTTTTACCCAGATTTTCCATATCCAGCCAACCCTCGGTTTGTGTTTTCTTTATTGCCTCCATTTCAATTTTCAAGTCTTGAACTGTTTCCATTACCTGTTGATTGTTTTTTCTTGTTTTTCTTGGGTATCTTTGAGGGATTTATTCATTTCTTCTAACTTTTTGTTTGTCTTCTCATCCATTCCTTTAAAGGAGTTTTTAACATCCTTTTCAATGGTCTCTATCACTTTCATAAAGTTACGTTTAAAGTTCATTTCTTCTACTTCTTTGGATTATTTTGTTCAAGTCTTTCTGTTGCGTATTCGCTGGATTTAGGTGTTATGTTGCTTTTCAGGTTGTTGGAAGAATTCTTGCATTGGCGCCTGCCCATCTCTTCATTATAATGTGGTCAGGGGAGTCTCAGCATCTTTGTCTGATTTTTGCTGTGGCTAACTGTGTACTTTTGGATTTTTCTTGTTCTGCCCTCTCTTAGGTCCCCTCAGCACTGGAGTTGGCTCTCAGATCCCCTCCTCCCTGAACTAGGCTGTGATGGTGGATCTAGGGACCCCCTCTGGATGGTTCTACTGGTACTGGGTCAGGGACACTTGCTTGCCAAGGACCTTGCAGACAAATTGGTGAGCTTGCTGGGATGGGATAAGTAAAGGAAGCCAGTAGCCAGATAGAAGCCTCACCGACTGGCCAGAAAGTTTATGGGGTTAAGGGTGCCTATACTCTGTTCCCTGCATGGCCGGCCAGCCGGGTGGGTACACACTTACCCATCCGGATGGATCTCCTGGTCCAGGAGCAGGGCCCCTTGCTTGCCAGGTACCTTGCAGACAAAGGGGTGGGCTAGCTAGGTGTGGCTCATGGAACAAAGAAACCCCTGCAGCCGTTGCACTCACCACTTTGTCCCCAGACCCTCAGCCCCGAAGCAGGCTGAGTTTGGGGATCCTGTGTCCCTCCAGATGAAAAGGGATGCTTGGGGGTAAGCTGGGAAGGGATAAGTAGAGGAAGCCAGTAGCTGCTGACTGGCCAGAAAGTTTAAGGTGTTGAGGGTGCCTGTACTCTGTTCCTGGGGCGGCCGGCCACTTACCTGTCCGGATGGATCTCCTGGTCCAGGAGCAGGGCCCCGTGCTGGCCCCGTCTGTCTGTTGATCATGTTCTTATGGTGGTGTTCAAGTATCTGGGTGTGAGGTGATTGTGGGTATAAGTGCCACTTTCTCAGTTTGTCTTTGTTGCATGGGTGTTTTGATCCTTGGTTTATATTTGCTCTCTGGTATTCTGATCTGTGAGGCCTATGGTTGTACTGGGGTTCTTACCCCAATTTTGGGGCTGAAAGTCTTGTAGTAGGTGTGGCCTTTGTTCTAGAGGGGAGTATCTGCCTAAGGAGGTTGGGACTGAAAATGTGAAGAGGGGAGGGAGCTTGTTGATAGTGTTGAGGGTGCAGTGAGAATGTGGGGGAGGTGTGAGGGCAGGTGGCCTACATGGACTTCTGCCAGATGATCTGTCTTTTGAGCATAGGATCTGCTCCCAAGTTGCAGGCTACAACACAGGGAGAAGGAGGGAAGTGGAATTTGGGATAGTGTTGGTTTTTTTTTTTTTTGGAAAGAATGCAAGAAGTCCATAGGCTAGTAGCCGACGTGAATTTCTGATGGCTTCCATGGCTTCTGGTGCAGCAAGTGGTCTTTGCCTCAGTTTGCCTATTTGTTCTTGCTGGTGTGGCCTGTACTTATGCAGAAGCTTTCCATTCAGTTTGTGGGGGAGGAGCATGATGTTAGTGGTGGTAGTTGTAGGGTTGGTTGGGGATGGTGTCTGGGAATGTAGTGAGTGTGTTAGTTTCATGGGTTGGTGGACTGCCTACCTGTTCTTCTGACTGGGGTGATATGCACATTGGCAGGGATTGTCTGCTTAAGTTTGGGACTGGAACACAACCATATTCCTCTTTTTTTTTCTGAATGGAAATGCATCCTGTGCCTTTGCATGTTAGAAAACCTTAGTTTGTTTCTTGATTTAACAAGATGTGTCAAGAGATTGTCTTGAATGTCAGAAGAGTCTTTGGACATTTGTGTTTTATGGGCTATTACAGATTGTGAGGATCAAAGAACTTAGACTAAATGCATTTTCATTTTTTCTGTTTCTCTTTGTATTTTTGTCTGTCATACAGAACACCCTGACTGCAGCTTTTGCTTCCTCCACTCCTTCCATTCCCCCCAATACTCCTTCCCCTAGATCCACTGATACTCTATTATCCTTCAGAAAATAGCAGGACTGCAAGGAAAAGCAAATTAGACATCATTACAGAGTGAAAAAATGCTAAGTACAAATGCTTATCAAAGCTGAACAAAGCAAACCAATAGGAAGAAAAGGGTCACAAGAACTGGCCAAAGAGTCAAAGACACCAAAACTTCTACAGTTGGTAATTACACAAACACCCAAAGCTAAACAATCACAGCACACATGCACAGGGCCTGGAACAAACCATCCAGTACCCATGATTTCCACTTAAGTTCTGAGCCCCTATGAGACCTGTTTAGTCGACTCTGTGGGTAAGGTTCTTTTGGGTTCCTCAAACCCTCCAGATTCTGCAATTCTTAACCCTTCCTTCCACAGGCTTCCCATAGTTCAAGCTAATGTTTGGGTAGGGAATTCTGCATGTACGACCATTAGCTGCTGAAAGAAGCCTCTCTGATGACAATTGTGCTAGGAATAAGTCTATGATTATAGATGTAAATCATTTCATAGATTGTTTTCTTTTCCTGGTCAGTTATATTTGGTTCTACCCTAATTCTGAAAGCCAACAATTTCTGGTTCCTGGTCATCCAGGCAGTATCAGACATTGGCTTCCTCTCACAGCTTGGACTAAAAGTTAGATTAGTCATTGGTTGGTCACTTCAGAAACTCTGAGGCACTTTTGCCCCAGCATACCTTGCAAGCAGGACAAGTGTGGTTCTAATGTTTAGTGGCTGACTTGGTGTCCCAATCCTACCACTGAGAGCCTTATGTGGTTACAGAAGATGGCTGGTTCAGCCTCTGTATTCCTCACTACTAGGAATCCTCCATAGTGCCTTCCTTATAGGTTCCAGGAAGTTTGCACTGCACTGATTTTACATCTCCTGCAAAAAGCTCCCCTATTCCTGTCACCTCTCCCTCCTGTTCTCCATCTCTGTCCCTTCCTTACTTGTTTGATCCTTCCTGTTTCCATCCCCACCTGCCTTCAGTATACAAAGTCTATTCTGTTGCTTCTTTCTAGAGAGATCCATGCAGCTCCCCTAAAGCCATTCTTGTTACTTAGCCTCTCAGCATCTAGGATTTTACTATCATTAACTGTGATTACTGTGGTTGTACTTTACTTAACTGCTAATATCCACTTATAAGTGAGTATACTATATTGGTCTATGTGCTTCTGGGTTGCCTCATTGATTATAGTAATGAACGCATAAAACTAGACAACAACCAAATAATCCAAATATAATGGGGTACACCTCTAAACAGAATTCTCAGTAGAGGAATCTAAAATGGCTGAAAAACATGTGAAGAAATGTTCAACCTGACAGAATGGATAAGATCAATAATACAGGTGACAGTTAATGCTGCCAAGGACATGGGACAAGGAGACTTATTGTTGTTGTAAGTGCAAACTTGTACAGTCCCTGTGGAAATCAATATGTAATTCTCAGGAAATTGGGAGACAATGTATATTAAGACCCAGGTACACCACTCTTGTGCATATTCCCCAAATCAGCTCCTCCATCCTACCACATGGACACTTGCTCAACTATGTTCCTAATAACCAGAAACTGCTGTTTCTGTGAGAGATTGTGTTGATTGATGATTGATGTAGGAAGCCCCTAAGAAAGTGGATCTGTGCTGGAAAAGGGAGCATTCTGAGCATGAGATAGTGACTAGGCAAGAGAATGCCTGTAAGCAGTCTGTGCACATGGGTGTTCCCTTCAGTTGTTAGCTTGAGTTTCCTTCCTAAGCTCCCAAAATGGTAGAATGTGATCTGACATAATCAACCAAAATAAATACTTATATTGCCTGAGATGTCTTCAGCTAAAGGATTAAATCATAAAATCATTAAATTAGTTAGAGGATTAAAGCATAAAAGTAGTTTAGAACAAAAAAATGGAACACAAAAAGTGATTTTGTTGCTAGATAGAATCTGGGAATATTGACTTTTGGAAGACTTTAGATGGCAGAAACAGAATGCTGTACATAGAACATAGACTATTCTTATAGGACCAGGAAAATGAAAATGTTAAGAGCAATGGCAGAAGTGGAGATTGAGATAATAGGATTTCAGTTGGAAATAGATAAACTCCATAAAAAATTTAGCCCGATGTCATTTGTGTGATATTTTGGTTCCAAAGTCTTTCTGCCTAAACTCTGGAAATTTAGTAAGGTGAATTAAAAAATAATGGGCTAATTTCATAAATGGAATATTGAATCTGTTCAAAGGTTATCAGTGATGACTCACTCAGGTGCACAGTGGAAAAGAACAAGTGGGGCCGAAATAAATGAAAATGGAAAGGTAGTTTCAGACAGCAGTCCTGTGTGAAACAGACAGGAATTTTCAAGGAGTTTATCACCATTACAGAGAAGGCCCTTGCTTTGGAATGGAAGCTCATCAGGATGCCCTAAGGGTAAGACTCCATCCACATAAACCTTCAATTTAGGGAAGGCGTGAGCAAAGTAATTCATAGTCTCAGAAAGCTACTTCATTCAAAACCTTCTGCGCATGTGGTTTAAGCTTGTTAGTGTCCTTCACAATTAAGAAACCAAACTTTTCAACATCACCCATCATGTGTTGGTCTTGGAAACAAGAAAAAAATCAAAATTTAAGGTCATGGATTTTTAGTTTATGGTTACAGTTTATCATTGTTGCAGGCATCTATGTTTGGCAGAGTCAGAAGCCCAGTGAGGAGACAGTGAGAGTTCATTGCATGAAGCTCTGAGGATGGAAGCCTGGTGTTACTGGTTGTTTCTTTTACTCTTTTCTCTATTGAGGGCCTGGCACCCGGTTCTCACATAAATCTCACACACAGAGGCTTATTTTTCTTATACATGCCTGACCTTGGCGTGGCTTGTTTCGACTCAGCTTTTCTTAAATTATCCAATGTCCCTTTTCCCTCTGGGCTTTTATCTTTCTCTATTCTGTATTCCTTTCTTATTTCTTACTCTACAGCTTGCTGTGTAATTGGGTGATGACCCCTGTTGTCCTTTCCTTTTCTTACTTATTCCTTGTTTTTCTCCCCAGATTTCTCCTCCCATTTATTCTCTTTGCCTGCCAACCCTGCCTCTCTAGCAAGAGCTCAGCACTGCTCAGCCATCTCTCCAGACCTGTGTTGATTATTTATGACCAACATTTATATTTCTGATTTTTTTTGTCCATTAAACATGGAGTTTCTTTTTGTAAAATGTTATATTTTACAGTTTAAATTGAGCATGTCAGATTTCGGGAAGATGAACACAGAACTGGAGTGAATATATAATTCTTTGTAGGAACTTCAGTAAAAAACCTCTTGAGTTCTTTCTATCTGTTTTGTTTGCTTTACTGATTTTTGCATTGGAGACAGGGTCTTAATGTGTATTTCCACCTGTCCTGGACCTGATTGCATAGACTTGACTGACATTCAACTCAGAGACAAATATACCCACCTGTGCTTTCTGAGTGCTGTGCTTAAAGGTACAATACACCCCGTTTGTCCATCTTATTTTTCCTTTTTGTAATTCTTCATACAATTTTTCTTATGTGTACTCTGTACTGTTGATCTGGTTACTTTTCTCTCTCTGTTAATAGACATATCTCTTGTAAGGCGATGTCTCATTCAAAGGGTACAGAAACGACAGAGTTGACCCTCCAGTTTTCTTCTAAAGTGACTTAGTGATTACACTATAATGTTTATGTCATGGAGTAGGAGATGGAATACCAGAAGTATATGACTATACTCTCAAAGAAGTATACATTTACAATGTTGTCAGTATCATGCTTTCTATTGTACACATGTATGGGATATTTTAGAATGCAGTGACCTATGATGATGTGCATATCAACTTCACTCGAGAAGAGTGGAATTTGCTGGATCCTTCCCAGAAGAATCTCTACAAAGATGTGATGCTGGAGACCTACAGGAACCTCGCTACTATAGGTAAAAATGAATTTCCTTTTTGTTTCCAAATAAGGGGACAACTGTTCCTTGGTTTTTGATAATCTTCTGCTATTTGAGAAAGAAGAAGAATGAGGTGAATAAATAGTTCTAAGGTTCATAAAAGATAGTAACTTAAATATTGCACAATTTTCAAGAATGTAACATACATTTTCTGGTATTATATTTTAGGATACATTTGGGAAGACCATAATATTGAAGAACATTGTCAAATTTCTAGAAGACATGAAAGGTAATTTTCCTGTGCAAGCTGATAACAATGTGCCTCTGCTGAAGCTGTAATGTACCCTGGAAGCTTTACACAAAAGCGACAGTGTAAATAAGCATGGCCTTAAGTGCATTGATGATTATTAAACTCTCACAAATCCATATACCTCAATTGCAGGTAGTTGAATTGCATTCACAAGCCATTCTTTTGAGATACAAGCCAAGAAAACAATGCCTAAATAGATATCACCATTTGTATCATAGCACCATGAGAGCTATTCCATAGATCTGCCAATCCATTTATTTCTTGCTGCTCATAATACAAAAGTTATACACATGGAAGAGATGATAAGTATATATGCAAAGCCTTCTACTAAGCCAATAGTCCATAGTACATCTTGTACTACTCATATACACTCTGTGAGGCAGTTAGAGTCAAGGGTCTGGGGGCAGTTGTTGTAGAGAAACTTTAATACCTATACCAAATGTCTTTGAGGAACAGAAAGTCAAATGTGAAAATCTTTTATTTGTGATTCTCCCTTTACAAGAATGCCATACGTTACTGTTGATACAAGCCTATAAGCATAGGGGAATGGAAAGATGCAGCACACCTCTCTTTAAGAACAATCATAAGATAAGCAGTAGTCCCCATGTTGAATATACCTGTTGAATTTGTTTCTCCTATACAAGTAATTGGATTTCCACTATCATTGTTAAAACATGTGAAAAAAAACTTGTAAAAAAGTCCTATGAGTTCTAGGTCTGTGCAGATACCTCTGGGTGTGCTAGTTCACTTAGCAAATGTAATATGATTCACAGTATAGGAAAATTTATTAATGCGAGAAAGGTGGTAAAGCTCTGTGTTTATCTAGTTCTCTTCAAATATGTGAAAAAATATATAGAAAAATATTTCTGTAAAGGAGAACCATGAAATGAAGGAATTTACCATCACAGGTATCTTCAAAGATGCAAATGACCCTTAATTAAAGAGCAAAGCATGAATTTATACACAGTTAGAAAGCCTTAATATCTGATGCCTCTTCACAATTGGAACAAATTTTAAAATTAATTCATACAGTTATGTAGGTTAAACAGTGCATTGAATGTGGTAAAGCTTTTACATGTGCCAATTATCCTTACAGGCGTGAAAGAAATCAAACTGGAGAGAAACTTTCAGTATATACTCAATATTTTAAAGCCTTTGCATATGACAATTACCTTCAAAGGAACAAAAGAACACATACTGGAGAGAAACCCTATGAAATTAATCAGTGTGGTAAGGCCTTTGCTTATCTCAGTCATCTTCAAATGCATAAAAGAACATATGTTAGAGTGAAACCTTATGAATGTAATGAGTGTGGTAAGACCTTTGCACGTCACAGTCATCTTCAAATGCATGAAAGAACACACACTGGAGAGAAACCCTATGAATGCAATCAATGTGATAAAGCCTTCGCTCTTTATGAAAATCTTCAAAGGCATAAAAGAACGCATACTGGAGAGAAACCCTATGAATGTAAACAGTGTGGGAAGGCCTTTGCTCATCACAGTAATCTTCAAATGCATAAAAGAACACATACTGGAGAGAAATCCTATGAATGTAATCAGTGTGGTAAGGCCTTTGCTCATCACAGTACTCTTCAAATACATAAAAGAGCACATACTGGAGAGAAACCCTATGCATGCAATCAGTGCAGTAAAACCTTTGCATGTCAAAGTAGTCTTCAAAAGCATAAGAGAACACATACTGGAGAGAAACCCTATGAATGTAATCAGTGTGGTAAGGCCTTTATATGTCACAATCATCTTCAAATGCATGAAAGAACACATACTGGAGAGAAACCTTATGAATGTAATGACTGTGGTAAACCTTTTGCATGTCAAAGTAGTCTTCAAAAGCATAAAAGAACACATACTGGTGAGAAACCCTATGAATGTATTCAGTGTGGTAAGGCCTTTGCTCATCACAATACACTTCAAATGCATAAAAGAACACATACTGGAGAGAAACCCTATGAATGTAATCAGTGTGCTAAAACCTTTGCATATCAAAGTAGTCTTCAAAAGCATAAGAGAACACATACTGGAGAGAAACCCTATGAATGTAATCAGTGTGCTAAAACCTTTGCATATCAAAGTAGTCTACAAATGCATAAAAGAACACATACTGGAGAGAAACCCTATGAATGTATTCAGTGTGGTAAGACTTTTGCTCGTCACAGTCATCTTCAAATGCATGAAAGAACACATACTGGAGAGAAACCCTATGAATGTAATCAATGTGGTAAATTGTTTTCACAACTCAGTAATCTTCAAATGCATAAAAGAACACATACTGGAGAGAAACCCTATAAATGTAATCAGTGTGGTAAAGCATTTGCTCATCACAATACTCTTCAAACACATAAAAAAACACATACAGGAGAGAAACTGTATGCATGTAATCTGTGAGGTAAGGCCTTTGCATATCTCTGTCATCTTCAAATGCATAAAAGAACACATACTGGAGAGAAACCCAATGAATGGAATCAGTGTGGTAAGGCCTTTATGTGTCATAATAATCTCCAAATACATAAAATAAACCATTCTGGAGAGAAACTCTATGAATTTAGTCAGTGTAGTCTTCAAAAACATGGGGAAAAAAAGTTATACTGGAATGAAACTCTATAAATGATTTCAGTATGGTAATGTTTTTCACCTATATAGGAGTAAAACTTTTTGTGTGCAATCAATCTGATAAAGCTTTTTCATATTACAGTAGTCTTTGCATACCTGAAAAAGATACTGAGGACTTTTTGTTATAAATCACTTTAAGAATTTTAGCAAACATGCAGTCAGTTAACCAACAGCATGTATTCTGTAGAAAAAATAATTGACAGTGTCAACAATCTATTCAAGCTTTATGATATCCGTTTTTATTTTGTTTGTACCAGCAAACTAATGGGCAAAACTGAATTTATGAATTTATGAAGCCCTATGGGTAGAATAAAGGGCCAGTCAAAGAAACACACCCTGGTCCTGAAACCAGAGCCAAAGGAATACACTTTGTCCCTAAATCCATAACCAGTGAAAGAAACATTATCATCCTGAAAACAGAGCCAAAAAGTTAAAAGGGGCAGGGGAAAGAAACACACGTTGACACTCAAACTAGAGCCAAATAAACATACTTTACCCTTGACCAAATGTGCATTAAAAAAATTAACCAATCCCTGAGTGTAAAATCCAGCCCATCTCCGAGCTTATTCCAGCTCAGGACTGAAATCTGAGCAATTCCCACCCTCAAAATCTCCTTAGAAAACCTCTGGGTCTAAGAAGCCCTATATAAACTGCTCTTTCAGTTGGCTGCTGCCCCCTTCAACCCTGGCAGAGGCAGCCACTCCCCTGGATTCCTCCTTCCCAAATAAATCTCGTGACTGAATTTTGTGTGAAGACCTTCTTTCACTGGAATGGATCAGAAACTCCCTCGTGGAGATGAACAGAGATACAATTGATACCTCTGCATGGAAACTCACTTAGCATAGAAGAGCAGAGAAGCAATGAACACCTCTTACGAGACACTCCTTTAGGGGAGTGGAGCAGAGCATCCACAGACATCTCTTCTGGGCTGCTTTCTTAGAATTAGGGAGCAGAGCCCAGCTGTAAAGGCTCTCTCTCAGAGAGGAACAGGATTGCTAGATCTAGTGGGGAGACCTTCTCCCACTGCAACACAAATCCAGGTATATTCTGAATTCCTGACAGTCAGGATTCCTTTCTCCTTACAGTTGTAGGTCTCCTGGATACCTTCCCTTCACAACTGTAGGTATTGCCTGACTACAGACAGTCAGGGTACTTTTCCTTCCAGAGCTGTAACACTTGCACTGTGAATTTAAATGTTAATGTAACCCTTTTAGATTTTATTCTTCTCTACAGTTGCATGGAGTAACTAACTCAGATGTAAAACTTTATGGATATGTACTCACTCCTTTTCTGTTGTGGTGTAATATCTATGATGTCAGTTCTTAAACTCCTGCTTTAGCTGCTATGCCATACCACTTTCATGGTGATCCTGTATGCTTCTGAAACCAAGGGCCAAATTAAATGCTTTTATAAGTTGACATAAACTGCAGCCATGATGCAGAGAGTGGAGACTGGAACTGGGGTATGGATGTAAATTTTCATAACCTACTCTTAGTGACATATTTCCTCCAGCAGGGCAGCATTTCCTAAATCTTCCCAAATGATTCCACCAACTTAGAAAGGTCAATTTCTCTTACTTCAAGCCTAGTTATTTTCTTTATATTTACATGAACAAATTCATGATGAAAAACTGTAAGTAAGCCATAAAATGTCTCAACTCCTCTTTTACACTAATGAATGCTTAGAGGAGAAAAATCTTCATGAGTGAAAAATTGTTTATAGAGTTGTTTTAATTGTAATTATGTGATGTGTATGTTTGTGTGGGTATGTGAATGTGCATTCTGTATCCTGAGATAGTTAATCCCTTTGATCTTTTTGTAGCAGGAATTATAGGAAGTTGTCAACAATTTGTTCTTGGTCATGGGAATGAGCATTTTTTAGTCACCCAGCCATATCTCTAGTGCTATAAATATTTTAAAGTCTATTTATATCATTTTGAAGTCTGGATATAAAAACCAACTCATGAAGAAAAACCCTATTTATGAAAACAATTTGCTAATGACTTTAGACATAACAGTTTTCTTCAGCTTCAAAAAAATTATTTTTCATCATAGCCTTGAAGGAAGTAAATTACATACCATTTTCACTCAAGATTGATGTTGGAAATCATCGCATTTTGATTTCTATTTTGAGGTAGGTACTAAAGTGTGCTGTATGTGTGGCAAATCCACTTAGTGAAGGTTATTTTGTAGTCCTTAAATTCCTTCTATGGATTTTGTTCATCTTCTATTGTGCCTTTACCTAGAGATAGGTATTTTCCTATTGTAACATGTAAGAATGGTATCCCCATCATCCTAGTGTCCCATTGGTTATTGAAATATCAGGCCATGTGTGATCATACTTTTCAAGTAAGTGTGTCTGAAAGGGTGGTTGATTGTTGTTCCTGGTTTTGTCTTTCATATTTTCAAAAATTCCCTTTAGATTTTGTTGTTTGTTATTCATCCTGGCTTGGATGTCAGCAATGATTCAGGGATCCATTTAAACTCATGATGCTCATGTTTTTGCTACCTGAGTACAAATCCAAGGGTAGATGATAAACTCCCAGTGTGTGGTATTTTGTCAATACAATTTAACAATGTTAATGTTAAAATATTTCATAGAAGAACTTATAAGAAACTAAATACCCCATGTGTGTATTCAAAGAAGTATTTTCATTTATCTGGTATAGATGAAATAAAATAGTATAATCAGCGACCAACTGTGTATCTGATACCATAGCTTGATGTTCTATAGGAATTGAGGTTAAGTGTTTAGCCTTGCACACAACAGTCCTTTCCCACTGAGCCATCTCACTGGTGCTCAAATTCAATTAGAAGAAATATTACAACAGTAAACTCTTGTCTTCTTTTCAGATTGTAAACGTAATTTCATACAAGGATAGAGGAATTCAGGACAGTTTGAGTAATAAAGCCTCTTTGTTTTTGAAAGTATTAAACCATCACACATTTTTTAACTTGTTGATTCTGAGGGCTAAACATTTATTTATAACACATTCTCAGAACTAAAATTATATGCCAGAGAATTGCTTATTCAGTAAAGTTTACTGCTGTTAAGTCTGATAACCTGAGTTCTGTCTCTGGGTTTCCCATAATACTCCTACATATTTTTTCATATTTGTTCACTTGGGCACTTACATGTGCACATTCCTACATCAGCACATACACAAATAATTTTTAAACCCAAAGAAGTGCCATTGAGGTCACTTGCAGCCAAATGGTTCCCTAGGTTCCATCACTAGAACTCACACAGTGGAAGTAGATCATAGACCCCTGTTAGTTTTCCTGTCAGTGCTACTTACACACTGACACCAGTGTATACACACAGACTCACTTCAAATATTTTTAAATGGACGGAATTAATAAAGCAAGTAAAGTAACCCAATTATTGAGAACACATGAAATAATTTGCCCATTTAAATTATAGAATTTCAAGAAATATTAGTATTTATCAAGCAATGTTGGTCCCTTTAAATCTTATTTTATTCTTTCTTTCTCTGATTCAATGATAAGTTCTTTAAAAACACATATTTCAGCTGGGCTTAGCGTTTCACTGCTATAATTACAGCACATGGGAGTGTGGGTGGGGCTGATCTCAGTGAGTTTTAGGCCAGCTTGTTCCCCACAATGAATTCCTGGCATTTATGGCTATGTAGACATATATTGTCTTTAAAAAAAAAAACCCAAAAAGAAAAGACATATCTCAAATTACAGAACTTTTCCTTACAAAATCTGTCTGGACTCAGACCGATTTCAACCAACCCTTTTTATCTTTACTCGCGTAAAGAGAACTGTGTTAACAATGAAAATAAGAAGCAATATAGAAATTCCATTCACATTCCTTTCATTGAATCCTTTGATAACCATCTAGAGGGGTCTTTCATCACCTTCAAGTGATAAGAGAGAGAAGGAACAGGGGAACATCTTCACTTTTAGCGTTGTAATGACAATGGGACCTGAGGTGGTGTCTCAGCAGTGCTGCTCCTCTTGGGTATCCAAGAGTTTTCCTAGCACCACATCTGATTGGTCAGAACTCCCTATATTTCCAGGTCCTGAAGATCTTGTGCATTCTCCTGGCCTCTTAGAGCACCAGATAAGCAAATGATGAAAAGACAGGTATGTCTGTGATTCTACATTGTAAAATAGGTTTTCTTCATGTGCCTGTTGTCTTAAAAAAAAAAAAAAAAGAATGAAATTTACTTTAGATGTAGATGTTTGGCCAGTAAGTATAGCAAGTGCATGCCAGGTACCAGTGGTGACCAGAAGACAGTGTCTTATTCCCTGTGAATGGAGGTATAGACAGTTGTGAACTGTCTTGTGGGTGCTGGGTATCAAAGTTAGGCCCTGTGGATGAGTCACCAATGTTCTAAGTGCCGAGCCTTCTATTCAGTCTCATGAACATGTCATTGATAACAGTGAGGTGTGAATGACTAATCAAAGTTCTTCTTTACCTCAGCCTTGATGACCCAGAAGAAATAAAAGAGTGATAGCAGCATCAGAAACTTAGACTTGGTGCTTAAAATATCTCTGAGCCCAAATCTCCACAAAATGAGGGAAAAGTAAAAAATAAAGTTCAGGAAACAAACTGACAGTAAAAGTCATTAAAAGATGGTTGACTATTTAACCAAAGCAATTGGCTGTAATTGGAGTCCCCAAGCTCACATACCAGGTGTACCCCTGCTTGAGCTCATTCCTCTTGTAAGGAGAGAATAGTAACTTGCAGGCATGAAGGCTGACTTCTAGGAATGGTTTCGTATTCTGTTTCCCAGGAGCCTGAAAAACAGTCAGTTAGGAGCTCTAAGTAGTGATGACTTGCAGGTTGTGAGGACTTCCAGAGACATGAACTGAAGTCACTATAAGGCTAAGGTGACCAGGCAGTGACAAAGAGCTGTGGAGTCTGAGTGAACTGATAGGGATGGAGGTTTGTGAAGGCCTGAGGATCAAATGGCAGAGAGCAGCGTTTAGGGTGCCCCAGAGGACAAGCTGGCATGAACTGTTCTCCATATCAGCTCAGCTGCGCTGGGTCTTCCCCCTCTAGTTCTTCCACTCTTTACTTTTTGTCACCTCAGGTAGCGGTCAGTGACAGCATCCTGCAGCCCCCACTCTGAGGGCCCCACTGGGAATTAAAAACTCCTCAGTCTCCACCTTGTCAATCCCTGGTACCTGCCTGCCTGGCAGGAGGAAAGATATTCTAAGAGACATTTATATGTCTCCCTTTGGCCAGCAAATAGTGAAACAGTAGACACCATCAAGTTCTCATTTCCCTGGGCGTTTCACTGCCGGAAAAGACTGACTCCTCCAGATGAGGATATCTCTACTGAAATTTATTCCCATTAACTCCTTATCTGACCACCTTGCAGGAGTAGAGCTTGGAGGAGGGTTTCAGAGATGGGGAGACTTTCTAGCTTACTTGTGCATATCTTGCCTTTTAGAATCTCAGTGATGATGCATTAATTACCTTATATTTTTGTCAGTGTTCCAAATTAGTCAAGCTTTAAAAAAGTCATGTTTACAATATTTTATTAATAATTTGCTCTTTTCATTTCTATGGTTTCCTTTTGTTTTAAATAATAGTCTCACCATGACTCTGTGGCTGTCCTAGAGCTCACTGAATAGACTAGTTATTTTCTAGAAGATCAGAGAGATTTGCCCACCTTGTCCCCAGTGTACCTAAATTATACGTGGGCACATTACTGACAATAACTTGGAATTTTTTAATTTTTTATGAGGGCTTCTTTTTTAGCCTTGGCTGTCTTTGAACTAGCTCTATAGACCAGGCTGGCCTTGAATTTACAGAACTCCACCTATCTCTGTCTCCAAAGTATTAGGATCAAAGGCATGAACCACCACCACCACCACCTTGTATAAGTTTGTTCTTTTCATTGGCTTAATAACAGCTAGTTGCTAGGCCTGTCTGGTTATGGTAGCCAAAATACATGCTCTTGTCCTAACTTGAGTAACAGAAGAAGGCTCCCATCAAATACAATCCTTCTACCATAAAGTTCACTGACATCCACCTATGAGCAATATTGCTTTTCTTTATCTTTGAGTGTATTTTTAATTCATCACGGGATTAGGGCAGTGTGCTGTCCTTATTCTACAGATGGTGAAACTCATGCCCACAGAGGTATTAGTTTTTGAGTATATTTAAGTGTAACTGATCATCTTAGTCATCCCAACATTCTAATGACTCACTACATGAAGCTAACTAAGCCAGGCTAGTAGCACAGGCCTGTAACCATGATACTTAGAAAGTGGAGGGAGGAATTTCAGAATTTCCATGCCATCCGAGGTGAGAATGATCAATGGGGTATGTATGGTGGAGGCTCATGAAACCTAGGCAGACTGATTGGCTTAGGACAGTGTCTCATCTTTCCTGTAGGTGTCGAACTTCAAGACCGTGGTACCAACAAATGCTAGCTTAAGTATTTCCCACTCCAAGTTTCCTATTTTAATGTTTTCTGCTGAACGCAGCCTAGATCCCTTAAAGGTCAGACTCATGTTGCTCAATAAAGAGTAAAATTCTACTGCAAGTGGGTGAATTAGCCTCAGGCATGGATGCCCTCCCTAATTGTATGTCCAAAACAGCATGTCCAGTCCTGAAGCCATAACACAACTAACAGAAATGCACCCAGCAGATTTAATTCACTTATTTTCACATACTTATTCATACATACTTAACAAGACAGGAATTGGAAGAGAAGAATTTGAAAAGGAATGAGGAGACAAGAAAGGGATAAAGTGATGTAATATATTTTAATTAAAATGTACAAAATAAATTATTAATAAAATTGGGAACCTAGTCTTTTTGGATGCACACCTTCCTAGGCCGGGATGGAGGGGGGTGGGCCTTGGACTTCCAACAGGGCAGGGCACCATTCCCTCTTTTAAGGAAGAAGGGGGAGGGAGGAGGGATGGGGTAGTGGGAGGGGACTGGGAGAAGGGGAAGAAATGTAAAAATTTTATTTTTTTTTGAATGGAAAAAAATTTAAAAAAAAATAAAATGTGGCTTGAAAGATAGCTTAGCAATTAAGAGCAATGGGTGTTTTTGAAGAGGACAGAGGTTATGTTGGTAGAACTCCTGTAACTAAGGTTCAAGGGATCTGATTCCCTCTTGAGGCCTCTGCAGGTCCTCTACAAAGACACATGTGGGCAAACATCCATACACATAAAACAAAACGTAAAGAATGAAATCCTGTAGAGTACTTTCCCAGCCTTGAGACAGACAGTTGTCAGGGCTAGTCAAAATGAACTCTTTATCATCCTTCATAGAAGTATCTCTGGCCTTCCTCTGAATCAGCATGTTCAGTGGCAAACAAACCTTAATCTGAGGTTAGAGGAGCTCAGAATAGTTGTTCATTTAAGACCATCTGTTACAACGTGGATAGGACTTTCCCTTTTCTTGTATTTGCATTCTATTTCCTTTGTATGTTGATACACCTTTAATTGTTTCCTATAGCTCATGTATTAGGATCTATTTATTTTTAAAACTATACATTGTGATGTATCTTAGATCCTAATGCATGATCAGAAGGAGAGTTTTTCTCTGTAAATTGCCATCTGCCTAAGTGGCTAGACACACCTTCTCCTGTCCCTTTTTACATTGTTCACAGTATAACCTTGGTCCTGAACCCAAAAGAGACTTAAGGTTGACAGCATATGTGTAATGCAAAATATGATCCAGGCTGGCTCCTCTTAATGTTAACCACTACTGGATGCATGCTGTTGTTTCAACAGAGAGTTTTGTTTATTAAACTTTTATGTTTGTGGAATGATTTATGCCTGTGAAGACATATTAATTCTAGAACAGCAATTTCTGAGACAGAAGTTCTTATGTTGGATTATGTAGCCCTGATCCCACTCCACTGTGAGATCATTTCCCCAGAGAAATGACCCTATCCTCCTGGCAATTAAGTCCACTAAATTCTTAAAGAACTCAATCACCACTGAGTTGTAAAATTACAAATTTGAGTCATGCAGTCAACTGTCCATTTCAGTAACATGTAAATGAAGGCAGACCATTTGGATGGACAATGAGTGAAAGTTAATTGAGCCAATGAATATTGAATTTCCAACAAGGAACTCTCATATACAGATATGTTCAATCTTGCTTGTCATGGTTATATTCATTAGCTGTAGCTGCGCGTGTCAGGTGACAGGTCTCAGTAGCTAACTTTACAGATAAGGGCAGGATGGAACAATACCTTATTAACGACATTCTCTCTGTCACAGAATGATTTTCTCTCTTACAAAGCCTGGATAGCTATGTGCTTTTTCAGTTATATTTGTCTTTTTAATAACAATTCTGAGTTTCAGTTTTTAATTTGATTTCCTTTAAATTTATCCTTGTTCAAATCTCTTATTTCTTTCTGTTCCCCATTGGTTCCAGGTCATTGGGAATTTCTTTCTAGTTTTCCAAGTTATATTGATTATTTCTGTTTAGAACAATGTGTCCTGTAGATTAGGCTCGCCTTACACTATGCAGTTGAGAATTCCATTGAACACATAATCCTGCTTCTGCTGCCCAGTGCTGGAAAGAAAGTTCTGCAACTTCTTCAAGGCTGGACCTTAACTGGGCAGTGAGAAGGAAAAATAGACCAGTAAATGAGTGCTGTCCTGTTTCTCTGGATTTTATTAAAAAGTTACAAATGAAGAGGGACCTGTGTAAGAATAGAGTTCAATGACCAACTTTAAAGCAGGTGTAGTCACAGCACAGAAAGGGATAGACAGGAAGGCACATAAAAATCTCCCTCTTTTGAAAGTAGTGCACATTAGAAATAAGTAGTGAGGTAATAAATTTTAGATGGTTGAGTGAAGTGTGGTCCTGATTAGTAGTAGTGATAAAATCCCAGAGTCAGATATTAGGTAAAGCTGAGAGAACAGAGAAGCAACACAGCAGCCACATTCACTTCTTGCCTCTCCAAATCCTCAGACCAAATGGGGGATGAGATCCTGTCTCCACCCACCTTATATTCCTATCTCCATCTCCCAAATGCTGGGATTAGAGGCATGAGCCACTTCCTGCCAGATCCTCTGGTCCACTCGTGATTAGCTCCGCCCCATAATCTCCAGACAAGCTTTATTTCTCAGAAGAAAATCAAAATTTAGAACAATTGATAAATATTATTACTACTCATTTCTAGTATCCACAGATCAGGGAATCAAGAATCTGGATAAAGAAGAACTTACGGAACCAAACTACAGATGGTACACTAGTTTGACCAAAAGATTGCTTGATAAAGTAGTATGGCCCTGTGTTATTTTACAGGTTTAAGAGGAACATCCTGAGAGAAAATGTGTGACTAAAACTCGGTGTGCTCTGATATAAATCTTTTGACTCTGGAGCACATGGCCATAAAGCCTATTTCAACTTTTTAAAATAATTTTTGGGGATAATAATTGCTTAATTTTCATCATCTTTATCCTTCTTCTAAGCCCTACCATAGGTACTTCATTTTTTTTTTCAAATTCATGGCCTCTTTTTACTTGAAGAACAGTTACTGTTTAAGTGTCACCTATGTTTGATTGCAGGATTTATGAGTTATGAAGCAGAGGGTTGGCTGCACTGGACATTGAGTGTGTAATAGAATATGCACCCAAGGGACACTGTATCTCAGAAGAGGAAAAGGAAGTGCCCTGAGAGACTGGAAGAGCTTCTACTAAAATACAAATTTCCTTGATGAGAGTTTTGTCTTTCCCTAAGGTGGAAGGCCATAGCTGGGAAGGTCTGTGCAGTCTAATCTTTGATCTCTGCTCATCTAGTTGGGGGGCTGCTATTATCCCGAGGCACTGCAGGGTGATAGTAACTGCTGAGGGAGACTGGGCAAGCTTAGCAATTAGGAGCACCATTGGGAGGTAGATTGTGGTTTTTTTTTTTTTTCTAGTTTTCTCCTCTTTTTCCCCCCTCAAGATAGGGTTTTGCTGTAGCTTTGGATCCTGTCCTGGAACTAGCTCTTGTAGACCAGGCTGGCCTTGAACTCACAGAGATCTTCCTGCCTATGCCTCCTGAGTGCTGGGGTTAAAGGCACGTGCCACCAGTGCCTGGCTAGTTTTCTTCTCTTATGAAACTCTGGGGAGCTGTGAGGAAAACCATGAGCCATTCCATGGTGATGGGGTTGCATTGCCTTCTGAACAGGAGGAACAGGTTGGCTGAGCTGTCAGATCCTCTGGGAGTTTGATGGACCATGAGACAGTCTGTGATTCTGTTCATTAATGTGTTGACCTAGACAGTGGACCCTGGACTCTAAACCTCCTTGAGTGTGCATTCCCTAGGGACTGAGAGGGTCCCCTGGCCTGGCTGTGGCAGATACCGTGTTTATAATAGCACTGGCCTGTGTCCACACACAGGCATTGCTTTTGTGATGCAGTGGGCAGAGGATGGAAAACTGAAGGTCTGGCTTGTAGAAATTCTCAGTGCGTCATTTCACATTCAGTTCCGCCATAATCCATATGGTAGGAAGCAGACATTGTATTGCTCTTTAACATTGTTTTGTTTGTGTTGGCATCAGTCAGACTGGGTTTGCCTGAAGCACAGTAGAACTGAGGGGTTACAGTACCATAATTGATCTTTCTGCTCACATCCATCTCCAGAAGAGTTCTAGAGTATGGGGATTCTCTGTTTGGAAGAGAGATCAGTAGTAACTGGAGGGTCAGAAATATAGCAGTCTAGTGGGCACTTTGAGTTATTCTTGTGAGTTGTGAAGTTTGTTTATATAATTTCTATACATACATAGCCATATGTAACATTGGTCAAGTTCACATTTTTTTTCTAGCTGAGCTTCCTTAGGTCTTTTGATGAAAGTTTGACTATATTTTGGGGCTTTTGTTCTTTACTTTTTCTGTCACCATAATTTTCCCAAATATTGACACATTCTTGATTTTGTAGATTTGTGGTGAGTACAAATGTCTCACTGTGTCAATGTATGTACCATTTCTTCTTAATCCTATTGAGATTTCTGAGTTTTTCTACATTTCACTTATCTTTAGAATCACTTTTCCTGCTCTTTTTTTGTTGGGAGCTTTCTGTGTATTGTATTGAATTTATGTTGCAAATTGAACATGGCCAGTATCTTTTTGTGCTTGTTGAAAATACATCATTTTAATGGTGATGTTTTCAGAAGTGCAAAAGGATAAAAGGCATTTTCTAAATAATCATTTGTTTAGAAAGCCACAATCTATGTATGTGTGAAACACAAACTGTTTGGAAAATAATGTACAGAGACATAGAAAGAGAACTGTAGTATAGTTTAGTGTCACAGAACATATTGTCATTTTCACCTAAAAGATTCTACATTCTGTATGATTTAAGTGAGAAAACAAACAGTGAAAACAATACATGATCCAGAATTTAACAGTGAAACTGAATGTGACATGGGATTGTGTAGTATCATGGGAAATAAACTCTGATAGCAATAGTTAGGATCTCCCACAGATATCAATTAAAATTAAATAACAGCACATTTCATTGCTATAGCTGATGTGAAATTACACATATTTAGTTTATGTATTCAGATGCTTTTGGACATATTATCCCCACAGGCCAATCCCATTATCATAAGGAACACAAATATTAGTTTTCCTTAAAGAGAATCAAGAGTATTTCTTTGGAATTAAATGAGCACAAACCTCTATAATTCCACATTTCAAACTAGTGGAAGAAAGCACAAGAAAATGGCCCGTGTAGGTTTCCTGCATGATTTATCTTTCACATTGCTGAATTTGTAAAGATAATACATTCATCAGTGGCTCATGTTAAATAAACATGTTCCAGATGATTGCATTTCCACCTGCATTTAAATCTGCAGTACTCCACAGGAAGCTTTCTTATGCAGTCATTTCAGACATCATGGAAACATCACCCTTTACAATATTCACAAATAACTTAAAATATCTTGGAATAACTCTAACTAAACAAGTGGAAGACCTGTACGACAAGAGCTTTAAATCTTTGAAGAAAAAAATTGAAAGAAGACACCAGAAAATGGGAAGATCTCCCATGCTCTTGGGTAGATAGAATTAATATAGTAAAAATGGCAGTCTTACTAAAAGCAATCTACAATTTCAATGCCATTCCCATCAAAATCCCAGCAAAATTCTTCACAGACCTAGAAAGAAAAATACTCAAGTTCATATAGGAAAACAAAAACCCAGGATAGCCAAAATAATCCTGTACAACAAAGGAACTCCTGGAGGCATCACCATTCCTTACTTCAAACTCTACTATAGAGCTACAGTACTGAAAACAACCTGGCACATGCAGTAGAAGAAAAGCAAAGAGACCACATCTCAAACAAGGTGAAAGATAAAGACCAACATCCAAGGTTGTCCTTTGACCTCCACTCATGTTTCATGGTGAATGCAGGATAAAATGGCCAGCAAAGAAAACCTACTATGGCCCTGAAATAAGAGCGAGTGAAAGAATCGCACCTGGCCCTGAAACCAGAGCCAGTGAAAGAAACCCACGCAGGCTTTGAACCTAGAATCAGTAAAAAGAAATGCACCCTGATCCTGAACACAGTGCCAGTGAAATAAACCCACCCTGATCCTGAAACCCACGCCAGTGAACCCCCTGACCCTGAAACCAGAACCAGTGAAAGAAACACCCTGTCTCTGAGCCCTGATTCAGTGAAAGAAACACACCCTGACCCTAAAACCAGAGCCAAAGAATACACTTTGGCACTGGAACCAGGACCAAATCAGTCTCTGATCAACTGAACATAGAACTAAACTATCCCTGAGCAGGAAAACCAACCAATAACTGAACATAAAGCTATCCAATCCCCAATTATGAAATCTAAGCAATATGAGCTTGTGTAAACTCAAAGGTATTGAAACCTGACCAATATCCTCCCTGAAAATCTCCCTGGACAAACTCCATTCCTAAGAAGCCCAACAAATCCCCTGTGCCTGATTAGTTGGAAACTGTCCTCCTCTTTTCCTGAACCATCCACTTTGCTGGATTCCTCCTTCCCTAATGAATCTTGAAAGAATTTTGGGTGCAGATCTTCTTTTATTGCCACAGATCAGAATCTCTGCTTGAAAGTTCTCCTAGGAGAGCATAGCGGAAGTAATAACTTGTTTCCATAGCCAGAACACATTGCTACATTTCTGCAGGGGTTTTCTCTTAGTAGAGTGAAACAGAAGAAGTAACAACTTGGGCAGTAGTTGAAAAGAAAAGGATATTTCTGCTGTGAATCTCCCTTGGGAGCAGAGCAGAGACCAGCTGTAATTGCTCTCTCTCAGAGAAGAGTGGGATTGGCATATTTTGTGGAGATACCATCCCACACCAGACCCCAGATTTAGGAATAGCCTGACATCCAGTCAAGTCAGGATACCCTTTTTCTTATGACTGTAAGTAACCAGAATACCTTACCTTTACAGCTCACAAACCAAGTAAAAAATTAAAAACTTATGTAGAAAAGGTCTCTGAATTAATTATAAAAGGTAAATTGAGACTTCGTCAACTAGCAGGTATAGACCCAGCAGAAATTATAGTGCCTTTCACTACGGATGAAATAAAAAGGTTATGGGAAGACAATGAAGCATGGCAAAGGGCTTGTTCTAATTTTCTGGGAGAAATTAATAGCAACTATCCCAAAAGCAGTAGACTTAACCTTATAAAGAGGACTTCTTGGGTTCTTCCTCGAATTGTATGTGATGCTCCAATAACTGGAGCCCATACATTTTATCCTGATGCTAATAAATCAGGGAAGGCAGGTTACAAATCAGACAAATTGAGTAAGGTGGAACAAAGCCTGTCTAGAAGGCAGAATTATATGCCATTCTTATGGTGCTAAGGAATTTTAAAGAACCTCTTAATATAGTTACAGATTCACAATATGCAGAAAGAGTTATCTTGCTATATTGAAACCGCTGAATTTATACCAGATGATACAGAATTTACTTCATTGTTTATCCAGGTACAAGACATAATTAGGAATAGGCTTTGTCCTATGTACATAACACACATCCAATCCCATATGGGTCTGCCAGGTCCTCTAGCAACAAGGTAATGCAGAAATTAATCAATTATTGATGAGATGCATGTTACAGGCCCCAGAATTTCATAAAAAACATGTCAATAGCAAAGGTTTAAAGAAAGAGTTTTCCATTACATGGCAACAAGCTAAGGAGATTATAAAGAGATGCCCTACTTGCTCTTTATATAACCAAACACTGCTACCTGCAGGGACCAACTTGAATGGTACTGAAAGGAATGAAATCTGGCAGATGGATGTGTTCCATTTGCAGAATTTGGAAAATTAAAATATGTACATCACACCATTGACACTTATTCAGGCTTTCAGTGGGCAACTGCTTTAAGCTCAGAAAAAGCTGATTCAGAAATCACACATTTATTAGAACTTATGGCCATCATGGGTATACCTGTACAATTAAAGACAGATAATGGTCCAGCTTATGTCTCTAGGAAAATGACACAGTTTTTTGCTTATTATAATATTAAGCATGTTACAGGTATACCATACCATCCTACAGGTCAAGCAGTCATAGAAAGATCAATTCAAACTATAAAGGATATGTTAAACAAACAGAAAGGGGTGGAAATGCCCCCAGAAATAGATTAATAATGCCTTATTAACCTTGAATTTTGTTAACGCTAATGAGAAAGGAACAACAGCAGCAGAAATACATTGGGTAATGGAAAAATCTGCTGAACTAAATCAACTGGTTTATTTCAAGGATGTGCCAACCTCGCAGTGGAAGCCAGAAGATGTGCTGTGTTGGGGAAGGGGTTTTGCTCTTGTTTCCACAGGAGAAGAAAAATTGTGGACACCATCAAAATTAATAAAGGTTCGGTTTGCAGAGGAGAAACCTCTTGGAAAGGAGACATGACAGCTTATCCACAATGATGATACTCATACAGGTGCTATCTTTGAAGTTTCCAGGAAGAAGGTGGGGCCCCATAATACCAACTTCACCTGGTTGATATGACATCATGATACTGATAGCACTACTACAAGACCTGTTTCGGGTACCAGCTGCATAAGACGGTTCCAACTTGGTTAGCTGAAATGGTGCACATCTTTTACAACATTCTGGCCAGACCTCCACAAAATACTCAGAGACTATTTGCAATTTTACCAGACATTGATCTTGAAATTTAACCATCATTTTACTTTCACAGGATCCCCTAGAAAGAACATCACCCCCATGACAGCTGGAAGTAATTCTAGAGGATGACATCCCCTCTCCCAGCACAGTTTGTCCTTGGGTTTAGGGACATCATTTAGGGATTGATTATAGTTGGTATATGGTTGAGGGTTGGGGGAGGAATTTTATAAGCTCAGGGATCTTTCTGAAAAAAAAAAAAAGGTAAAATTGGATGATGGGATAATAGATTGGTATTTGTGAGTTATTGTTTATAGATAATTACATTGGCATAGATTCTTGTATATGGATACAAAGTTAAATTATATTGAATATTGTATGCATGCATGCTTCTACCTCTGTTTAAAACATTTATATATAATATATTTATTTATAAATATATATTATTTATAATATTATTATGATATATTTGTAAATAGATTATTTATATATTTATTTATAAATAAATTATTATTTATAGATATTCATATATTTACCATATTGCAGTGTACATTTCTACCTCTGATTAAGATACTTATATATTATGTATGTATTGATATATATTTACCATATTGCAATGTATACTTGTACATTGTTTACATTTGGAGGTCATTGTCTTCATTTATTGCACATTTGTTTATTGTCTTAGTCTTTAAGTTAGATAGGTATTAAGAATTATAGATTAATAGTCGTCTATGTTTTAATCTGCCTTTCTTGGTTTATTTGCATCAATATAGAACATAGGGCCTCCAGAGATTGGTGCTCCCTCTACAATGTGAGGAAGAAATCAACTGGTTCTTTTCACAAATTAAATTATAAATTATAATTAATTTATGAATTAAGTCTGTTGTTTTTGGGATAACTGTTTTTCATCTCTCCCTCCAAGTTACTGTGGGCTCTTTGCCAATATTCATTTTCTGCCCATAAAGAGGAAATTTCCCCTTAGTAAGAGGTACATAAATTTCTCCCTGTGTTTATTCCTGACAACTGATGCTTTCTTAATTTTCTTTTTAGAATCAAATCAGAAGCCTTTTCCACATATGTCTTTAATTACTTATTCTGTTTGAGTTATAAAAGGATCCATTCCAAGATAATAGCTTTCCTTTGCATTAAAATGCCTGTAGGGGAATGTGTGGAGGGTAATGTAAGTAGACTACAGTCAAGCTTCTGATCCACATAATCCACATGTGTATTCTGTAATTTCTTTTTTACCAGAGCCAATTCTCTTTCAGCTTCTACTTGTAATTTCCTAAGACTATTTAAGTTCTTCTCACATTTAAGGTTTGTAACAAATTACATAGTTCATCATTCTTTGTACAAATATTGGACTGTTCACTGGGAATGTTTCTTAGCAATCTTTGAAAGTCATTAAGAGTCCATAATCAATCTCTCCTGATTTGTACCTTTTTGGGGTTGAATTTTTTGTAGATATATGTAAGGATTTTATTTTATCAGTCAAGGCTGTCTTGCCTTCTTTAGTGACTATCTGTATAGCATTCATATGACCTGCCAAATCTAGTGTTCTTTCTGACAATTTTTCATAACCATTTTCCTTTGTCTGTGTTAATACCTCTAAATCCTTTATCTTTTTTCAAGCAGGTGCTGGCATGGGGACTTCACCCCAACATTCTAGTCTCTAGTATAAGATGCTATCCAGCAGACTACAGAAAAAGTAACCTGGTCACCATTGCAACCACAAACCCTTCCACCTAAATCTATCCTTCATGCAAGAAGTGTTAGGATAATATTGGTACAGAATTGTGAGAGTGGTCAAGCAATGCTTGGTCTAACGCCATGAAAGGGAGTCAATGTTCTCCACTGCCTGGATAACCAGGAACCAGAGACTGCATAGTCCAGAGAACTATGGTAGAACCGAACATGACTGTAGTTTCCTTTGTCAATGAAGTAATTCCTAATGATATTCCGTTATACTCATGGATTGGTTCCTTGTCCAGTCATCATCAGAGGCTTCCTTTGGCAGCAGAAGGGAGTGGATGCAGAAATCCACAGTCAGAAACTATACATAGAAAGCGTCTAAGTTGAAGGCCTCCATCCTCTCTGGTGGTTTGGATGTAAATGGCCAAGAGACTCACAGTGAGTAGCATTATTGGAGGTCTGGTCTTGTCAGAAGAAGTGTGTCATTGAGGGTGGCAGTTAAGGTTTCAGGAGCTCAAGTCAGGCCCAGCATCACAGTTTTTTACTGTCGCTTCCTCATCTAGATGTAGAATTCTCTGCCCATTCTCCAGCAACGTGTCTTCCTGTATGTAGCCATACAGAAACCATGAAACATAAGTCAATGCCAATTAAATGTTTTGTTTTATAAAAGTTTCTGTGGCCATGACGTCTCAGCACAACAATCAAACCCTAAGACAGGGTCTTTCTCCTCAGAGATCAGAGAACTCAAAAGATGAGAGGGAGGAAAGCGAATCCTTTATCTTCTCTGTCAAGACTTCCTCATCTTTATTAGTGACTACATGTATTGCTTGAATATTTGTTTCCAAAGTTAGTGCTCCTTCTGCCAACTGCTCATAATCATTCTCCATGGTCTGTATTTTGTCAGTTAATTTCTCATTACAATATTGAAAAGTCTGTATTATTTTGGTCACTTTTTCTTTTTAGGCACTGTATCAAATCATGTTTAAGAATAAGATACAAATTGGAAAACTGATAACAATTATAAATAAAAATATATTCATCCCAGCCAGCTGGTTTATCTCTCCTAGCATCCCATCCACAGCAGAAATGAGCAGGGTCCTAATTACCTTCATAGTTGATATTTCCCACCACTGGCTTGGAAAGGGTTTACATATTGCAAAATTACTTTTTAATTTATCTATTAATCAGTATCAATTTTAAAGGTATCAAGTAATTTACCTCCATTAAAATCCTTGATTGCCATAGGTGTAATAATAACGATTGACCAGCAGGTGGAGGCAATGCTTGGACGGTTGGCTAGTGAAAAGATTTTATGATGTAATAACAATGTTTGGCCAGCAGGTGCTGCAGGTGTGGTGCCAAAAAAGCTGTGGGGATCCAAGCAAGGATGAGGTAGAATTGAGCTGATTCAGTGCGCCAGGAGCCTTTAAGCAAACTTTGGGTGGGAATACTACCCAGGTCAGCCTCCAAGCCTGTGATTGTGAGGCAAAACTGCAGTAAATCTAGAAGGGGAATGGGAAAGAAGCAAACTATTCTCCCAGGCCACAGCTGATTCTGCTTTGGGAATTGTCTACCAAATGAACACATTCAATAAAAAAGAGCTGGTGTATTCAGAGCAGGAGGACCAGAACCTGTGATGTGAGCAAGGTGCAGCAGGTGAGATCAGGCAACTCAGGGCATGAGCACACATGCACATGAGACAGCTGTGACACTGTCTAGCACTGGGAACTGACTCAAGGGTGCACAGAAGCAACCCGGAATAGGGAATTTAAAACCTGGCATTAAGCACGCAGGCAGAAAAATCTGACGAGCATGGCCAGTGAGTGCCAGGCTGTTGAAAATGCCTTTGTGAGCATTCTGTAGGCCTGTGGCAGTCATGGCCTTTCTCAGGGCAGAGCTGGCGGTTCTAGGATGAGGCTGGAGGCACGACACCTGTGCTCAAGCAGCACATCAATAAGCTCTCCACGAGAACTGCCAAAGAAATAGAAACAGTCATCAAAAGGCTCCCAACCAAAAAAGGCCAGGGCCAAATGGTTTCACCGCAGAATTCTAAAAGATTTTCAAAAAAGATCTAATATGAATATTCCTCAAACTGTTCCACATAATAGTACAGTTATAAAAGGTTATTGTCTTCAAATGTATATAATGTGGTACTAAAGTATTTGTTAAAAGTGTTTCAGATGTGTAGTTAGAGTAAAAATAGAAAAATTAGCAACTAAAAGTTTAAAAATTTAATTGTCTGAAAAATCACATTATATTAGTCAGGGTTCTCTAGAATCACAGAATTTATGGACTAAATCTCCAATTCATCTATCGTCTATCTATCTATCTATCTATCTATCTATCTATCTATCTATCTATCTATCTGTGTTTATATGAGGATTTATTGGAATAACTTCCAGAGTGCAGTCCAAAATGGCTGTCAGTAAATGGAAAGTTGAAGTATCTAGTAGTTGCTCAGTCCCACAAGACTGGTGTCTCAGCTATTTTGTGTATATGATATAATCCCAAAGAAGTAGACTTCCATGAAATGAAGGAGTACCTGTGCAGACAAGGTGAAGGAATTCAGAGAGATGTAGGAACCCATAAGACTATACAGCGAATGCGCAGCTGGCAGACCCACGGGAAGCGTATACATTGATGACTACATGGAGCAACCCATTTTGCTGAGCTGTGGGAACACTTGTCTTTTGGAAAAGTCACTGTCATTTCTGTGGAAACCTCGTCGAGCCATGATTCTTCCCTTTGAAATGGTTTTTTTTCCCCCAAAACATTTCAGCAGTGTGACTTCTGTAGGGTACAGAGTGATCTTGCTCCATTCCCACACACACACCAGGAGGCCTTAGAGTGATAACATTTATTCTTTATTCTAACCATTAAATTTACATAGAGTCAATCCCACAAAATTACCTGCTAACAGAAAACATAGAAATATCTATAAAAGACTGAGCACTGAGCAGGAAGGCACCATGCCCCACCTTTGGTAACAAACAAACCTGGGCGTGCCCAAAGCTGGTCATCACCAAAGAGATTAGATAAGGAGAATGGGTGAATCCAGGATTCAGGTGTGTTTAGTAACTTGATCTAATGTTTGGAATGTCAGGTATTTCCCCTTGAATGCTGGCTCTTTCTGTGGTCAGGTCATCTGTTCTGGAGTACTGCCTTGTCAGGTTCTACCAGCCCATTTTTGTGATTTTTATTATGCATTTTATTATTGTCTTTGTCTGTGATCCAGTATTTGGATCAAAGGCTTGCTGTCTTCTTGCCTTAAGGTCCAGATCACAACTGTGCCCTCCATACATCTAAATTGTAGTTCATTCCTGATATAGTAAAGTTGATAACTAAGAACAGCTATCATAATCGATCCATTGTCAACTTAGCTTACAATCATATCACCTTATTAATTTCCAAATGAAAATCAATAACCAGGTTGTAATTATGCCTAAACATAACATAAGTATACCAAATCCAAATGTATTCAGAATAGTGGCAATGTCCCTTGAAGGACATCTTTCTAGTATCTCAAACTTACTTCTGATAACCACAGATATTCTCTTAATTGATGTTGCAAATTATGATAAGGAAATTCAAAGAACATTACAAATGCATTATCAACAAAATACAACAGACGCACTCGTATCAGTTAAAGTTCTCATTTCTGGCCATAGAAGATATTTGGAACTGCCATCCTCTGCTGCCATTCTGTATTTCTTCTTACCTCTGTCAGCACTTCACAAGGTCTTGGATATTTTCCAAGACAAGTGACCCATACCTTCATTCCTGATGGATATGTGATCTTTGTCATACTTATTGGATTATATTGTTCTTGTTTCCCATTAATTTTAATAAAAAGGCACAGTATCACAAGGAAGTGCCCTAAAAAAAATCACTGGCACTCTGGACATAATCCTTCTTATCTCTATTGTGAAGAGACAGTCCCGTTTCCCCATGGGAATCTGGATATATCACCCTGCCAACGGTTGTTATTCCTGTCTAAGTCTGTTGGTTTAAGAACATTTGAAGCTGAAATGACCAGGGGGAAGTGTGCATTTAAAGTTCAGTAGAACATTTTCTCTGTTTCCTGACAGGAGCACTTCCTCTTTGGTACCTAAACTTCTAGGTTAACAGAATTTAGGGTGGCAGAATCAGGAAACAAAGCTTTCCTAGAGGGTCACTAGTGGGGACAGTGAGTGGAAATATTCCCCTTTTCAGCCCTTGATCCTGATTATAGAAGAAACCATATCATATAGTGGGTGCTGATTGAGAGCGTATAGGGCTTTCTGGAGAACCTTGCCCCAGCCCTCAAAATGCTGAAACCTAATTGGTGCTTTAACTGTTTCTTCAAAAGAACAAGTCCATTTAATCTTAGAATCAGTCTGGCTTCTTAAGGATGCTGGAGATCATGTTAATACCAGTTGATTCCATGATTGTGGGCCCATTCTCATGCTTCTCTGGCTGTGAGTGAGTTCCCTAGTCAGAAGGAATACTGTGGGGAACAGCATGCTGCTGAGTAAGAAATTCTACAAATGCATTGATAGTGGTTTTGCAGAAGCATTGCATGTAGGAAAGGCAAATCCATAACCAGAGTAAGTATCTACTCCAACAAGGACAAAGACGTGTCTTTTTCATGGAGGAAGATGTCCAGTGTAGTCAGCCTGACAGTAAGTTGATGGCTGATCACTCCAGCAATGGTGTCCTATCTGGGGCTCAGTTTTGGTCTCTGTTGATGTGCAATATGGCAACTCAGCAGCCCCTGTAGCCAAGTCAGCCGTGATGAGTGAAAATCCATGTTGCTGATCCCATGCCTATCCCCCATCTTTGGTACTATGGCTACTTTGTTCATGGGACCATTGGGCACTGACCTGAATAGCTGGGAAAAGAGGCTGACTGTCCACAGAAGAGTCATCCTGCCTACTTGAGTACTGAACTCCTCCTCAGCTGAAATCACCTTTTGATCAGCACTTCCATGGAATACAAGGATCTTTATACCCTTTTCCCATGTGCAGAGATTATCCATATTCTTCTTCCTCAGATGTCTTCTCTCATTAATTTTTTAATCATGCTCTTTACTAATCCCTGGGCATCCAGCCAAACCACTGGATAGAGTCCATCAGTCAGTGCATTGCTAGTTGCACATTAGGCCATTTCTCCTTCCAAATAAAAAAATATGAAAATGTGTACTGTTTGAACTTCTGCCCACTGTGAAGATTTCCTTGACAAGTATCTTTCAGGGTTGTGCCAGAAAGGGGTTGTAATCTTGCAGCTGTCCAATTCTGAGTGGTTCCAGGATGATGTATAAAGCCATCAGCCAGGGCCTAGTCTTCTCTTCCTCATTCCACCATCATAGGGAATAGGCTATAGGTGTATGCTTGACAGGAGAAGGCATTGTAACAATAGTAGAAACCATTGTCATTTGGCCACTTCTTCAGGTAGCTTCCTTGTGCCCTCAGGACCTACTTGGTCCAGATTTCTTATATACCACTTCCATTTGATAACAGATTGCAGCTGTACATATCCTAATTTATAACTTAATTGATCCAATAATACTCAGCTCCTGATGGGCATTTCAGGTTACTTGGCAAGGTGGTGACCCACTGTCAAATGTTCAGTTTTTCCCAGTGAAACATATTTGACTATATTTATTTTAGGAAATGATTATATGAGCAGCAGTAGCAGACACTTGCAATGAATTTAAGAGGTACTATATTGTTGCAATTCTCCAGTGTTCCTTTTCTTGTATGTTATTCAGGTTTTTCTTCTCTCTCTCTCTCTCTTTCTCTGTGTGTGTGTCTGTGTATGTGTGTGTGTGTATGTGTGTGTGTAGACTATGTAGCACAGGCTATAAAATTCAGTGATCTTCCTGCCTCTGTGTCCAGATTATTGGTAGTAACAGAATGTGTTACCATACGCAGCATAAGAAATAATTTTTGTGGTGCAAGTCTCCTCTTCTTATGGTGGCCAGGGAATCCAGTAGTTGGTTTCAGAAGCCCTGATAGTGGAGTTCCAGATATTAGTGAGATTCTATCTGGGAATGGAAGCTGGATGTTCTGAGAGAATATTCAACACTCTTAACTGCCAAGGTATTTTCCACCCTAAGTTTACTATTCTTGATTATGTTTTCTGTCCAAAGTTGTGTAGTCATGGTCAGAAACCTAAAGTTGATTAAAAAGTAGAATTCTCCCCCATTTGAGAGAATTAGCCTTAGGAAGGGATGAGCTCCCTAACTTTTTATCCGATAAAAAGCAGTCAGCCCATTATCCTTACATACACAATCAACACAAATGGAAGCAGTAGGTTGTGTTCATGTATTTCAGCACACTTACCCACCCACACTTAACAAGGATGAAGTTGGAAGGCATTTGTAGCAGTGATGGAATGAAGAGATAAAAATAAAAAATGATGTATTATCTTTTAACTAACAATTTTTGAAGAGTAATTTTAAATTAAAAAGAGTGGTTAGATAGATGGCTCAGCAATTAGAGCACTGGGTGTTCTTACAGAGGACCCTGATTCCATTCCTGGACCCTGCATGCTAGCTAACTCTTTGTTCTAATTCCAATCTCAGGTATCTCATTTTTTCTTCTGCCCTCTGTAGGTATAGTGAACACTTACATGCAGGCAAAACACTGCATAACTAAATAGTTTTTAAAATTAGAAAAAAGAATAAATGAAATTCTCTGCATTGATGTCACCACCCTGAGACAGACAGCAAGCCAGGCCTAGTTAAAATGGACTCTTTGTCTTGCATGGAAGCAGCTGTGGCCTTCTGCCTAGTCACCCTGCTCAGAGCAAAAGGAGCTTTGCTCTGAGAGTAATAGAGATCATCGTAACCATTCATCCAGGGCTGTTAGGTGACTTTTCCTTGAAGTTTTCTGGTTTTGTGTTCTCTATCCTGTGTGTGAGAATTGTGGTGTTGGTACAGTTATCTTTTAGATCAAACATCAGGATTGATAATCGACTTTTCAGTGTCATTTACTTGAGTTTCCACTAGACCTTATGGTAAAATATAAACATGCCAGAGGCAATTCTTTCCATCATTTTTGTAATTTACATATGTCCCTACATAACTTTGAGGTAAGAATGTCCCTAACTCTGTGTTCGTATTGTGATCATGTTCAGAAGTGGATTTGTTAACTGAGCATGCTTAAGAAAAGGGGGAACATTACATGAGCATGTTCAGACTCCCTAAGCAAAATCCCCACGATTCCTTTGGTGAGGAAAAACACTGTTTTGAAAATAACTCCCAGTCACTTCGTGCCTCCTGGAGGTAAGAATTTTTTCTCATTTCTTCTGTCTTGGCTGTTAAGATGGCTATTTTTGGTAGTCAAACTGACTACCTCTGGGATTAACTAATACACAAAAAAATTGAGTATACTGAGAGAAATTTTACTTACAGGTTTGAAATGGGAAAACCCTCCATCAGTCTGTATAATTTGAGATGACAGGACCCACCTTTAGCTGCTTGCTGTCAGTGCGCACTTTCAACACCATCACTCAAGAGGCAGAGGCAGTGGGATTTTCTGAGTTTGAGACCAGTCTGACCTACAGAATGAGTTCCACAACTACACAGATAAATCCTGTTTTGAAATCACCAAAAAAAAAAAATCTGGATCAAACAAAGACTGTGATCTAACTTTAACCTTCTCACCTCTGGTAGCAGCAGTCACATAGAAAGGACACTGAAGAAGAAAAGTCTCTTTTGCCTCCTTGCTCCAGCTCTGGCTACCAAGTTCATTCCTTTACCAGCATTAGAGCCGACTGCTTTGACATTTTGGTGAATACTTAAAACCAGCTGAGACATTGTCCCTCGTGGGCTGAACAACTACTGGATTCTTCATTTGATCTTAGACAAAAGGCAGAGAGCCAGTCTCCTGCATTCTTCAATTGCCATTGGTAGGCAACTATTTTTAGATGACCTGAACCATGACAACCTGAACCGCAGCTTGTGAGACACTCTAATAAGCCCACTTTTTACATACATAGTGAGATTCATTCTACCTGTCCTGTTCATGTAGAGAATCTTGAATACTGCAGTTGTATATTTCATTCACCTGACCATGGAGGGAGATGTGCTGGCTGACAATAGTGCTCATGAAGACATTCTTTCTAACTCCATTATTCTCTACGTATTCAAATTTCCATGAACACTACTCTTTTGATTATTATTCATTTGCCTGAAACTTGCTTTGAACTTCAGGAATAAAACTCACAAAGCAATGGAGCCATCATGCAGCCTTCTGATAATGGAAAAGACCTTTCATTTTGTTTAAGATCTGGTTCTTGCTGGGCGTTGGTGGCGCACGCCTTTAATCCCAGTACTTGGGAGGCAGAGGCAGGGGGATCTTTGTTAGTTCGAGACCAGGCTGGTCTACAAGAGCTAGCTCCAGGACAGGCTCCAAAGCTACAGAGAAACCCTGTCTCAAAAAACCGAAAAAAAAAAAAATCTGGTTCTTGCTTTTCTCTTTTCCGTTATGTGAAATCCCTGTTAAAACCATGTAAAAAGTACCTTCAATTCATCTGATCTCAGCATGAAGCCACAGAACAAACATCTTTTGTGACCTTAAAACTCTCTTTAACGGTTAATATTCTGGGCATCCTTCCGCTTGTGGGACAGGAAATCCCTGCACCCACCTAGCACAGTGCACTGTAGAAGCTAGCTGGCCACAGTGTGTCCTGGAGAAAAAACGGAAAGTTCCTATGGAGTGCAAGAAGACGACACTGTCTGCTTTTGGAGCCAGGGGCAAGTGTAATTGAAATGCATACCTTGGCCAATCTAGAAAAGATCTTTGACTGGAATGGCCAGGAACCACTGTGCTGTGTCTTTAAGCACACTATAGCCCCAGGAAAGGTGTTCTTAACACTCAGGCCTCACTAGCCAATCAGGTCCTCCATATGACCTGCCAGTCAGAAGCATTGCAGGGCTCTTCCGGGCACCCGCCTTCAGACTCGGCTTTTCAGAGGCGCTAGAGGCAGTGATTTCGTGTGCTGTGGTGAAGTTGCTGCTGCAGGGAGATAATGAAGTGAGAGCTTTGGCGAGCTGGGAAACACAACATGGTGAGCGAGGGAACGCTGTCTCCCGATGGGGAGGAGCAGAGGGGGAGGTGCTGGAGACAGAATGTTGCGTCCTCCCAGGATCCGTGTAGGAACCTGTCACCAGATTCCCTGTGTTGTGAAGTCCCATGCGGTCCTTGTTAATTCATAGACCTAGGAACAGAAATCTGAATAACTTTGCTCTGTGGCCTTAATCTGCTTAGAGAATTGGGAGCAGGGTGCTATGTGTACAAACATCTTTCTTGTCAACTTCAACAGGCTTGATACATTTATGGAAACAAGTTACCACACTCAGAGAGGTCTAGTTTCTCCAGTATCTTCTCGATATTGAGCACTTTGCATTTAACCTTTACATACAATCTCCATTTATATTTAAATGTGTGGACGCTATCAAGGCAGCTCACCTGTTGGGTAGCACTGCACTTCTAAGGATTTGCCAATGGCTTGGAAATAGTTAAGTCTCACAAGGTAGAATTTAGTTGAGGGAGAACTGACCCTAAAACACCCGGAAGCTAATTTTAGATTTTAATCAGGGCTGTTAGAGGTTAGGATGTTAGCGTACACATTGTTCAACTGAATTGTCCAGTATTTGGCTCCAAACCATTACAAAGAAGCCACCACTGATTTAAAACCAAACACCTGGCACATCCCCATATCAAAAAACAACCTCTAGCAAGCTTTTCAAGGAGGCATTACAGGGTCACATTCAAACTTAAGGCCTGACAGGTCTTAAAGTTTCAGTTTTCTTCTGGAATAAAGCACAGTTCTTCCAAATGCGCAATATGACACCAGGTGACATATATTTGAAATGCAAAACATTGTTGTGTGAAGGAGTAACCTGATCAATCAAGGCTTTCATTTATGCCCTCAGGCAGGGAAGAGGAACTTTCTTGGGAGACCTAGTAACAGCCTGGGGCCTAAGCCTTGTGAGTTTCCTAAGGACCTGATGTATTGATAATAAAACAGAGCTCCTTCTCTACAACCAGGAATGTGCTTTGGGGAGCTGGTGATGGTCTGGTGCCAAGTCCTTTGTGGAGGGGTTGTTTCAGATCTTGACAACCCAATCCTTCCCACCATATGGA